>CM035434.1:6899126-6999126 GCA_020310875.1 Ceratopteris richardii
AGAGAAGTGAAGAGACACACACTGTGCGACGCAGAGAAGTGAAGTGCAAGGTGTGCATGAAAAGTGACCAAGGAAGTGTGCAGAGAAGTGTTAAGCTAGTTCCCCAAGGATCCCAAGGTCTTATTGAAGTGTGCGCATGCTGGTAGAAGGTACCCATCCCTCCCCCTTAGTGGAAGCTTGGTGCAAGGTGTGCACAAGTGCAGGTGTTAGAAGATGTATTTTGTGAAGGTTTTTTGAAGAAAAATAATTGTAAAATGACAAAAACTTGTAAAAATATTTATGCAACTGATGTAAAAATAAGGAAGAGTCTTCCTTATGTAGGATAGAATCTTATGTAATTTTTCTAGAATTTTTGGAAACTCCTAGATAGCATATTTTTAGAATAATAGAGGAAAGGACCAAAGTTCAAGTGTGAAAAGGGACACTTGAAAATGTATATAAGATAATTTCCTCTATTATGAGGGGGTTGGTTAATCATTTGTTTACATGCTATCCAAGTGAATAGAGAAAGAGCTTCCTGCTAAAAATCGTGTTTTCTCCTCTTTGTGTGGTTTCTTTGATTTGTGAGTCCAATTCTTGTGTATCTATGGAGATTTGTGAGCTTCTATTGTGTAATTCTGTTGAATGTGTATGAAGAGAGCTGAATATTGATGTATCTATGGAGATTTGTGTATCTATGGAGATTTGTGAGCTTCTATTGTGTAATTCTGTTGAATGTGTATGAAGAGAGTTGATGAAGAATGGTGCTGGAGATGAAAATCGTCTGTTTTCATAGAATCGCGATTGTCTCGTCTGTATGGTACAGGTAATATTTTTGAATTTTGACTCCATAATTGTGTTCAGCTGATGAAATAGCATGTATTAGACACCAAGATTGTAGAAAATGGTGGAGATTTGCTCAAGATAATCCAAACCCTAGAAATTCCTCTTCATTTTCACTATTCTCAGAAATCCAGCCATTATTCTCTTATTTCTTGGATTCTATCATCTAGAAGGGGCTGTGGTCTCATGAATACTTCCAGGATTGACAAAATAAAAATGTATTGTTGATTCTTTATGCTAAATGATTGGAGAGGACAACTCCAAAGATCAATAACAAACATTTTTTGGCGCCGTTGCTGGGGAGTATTTCAAAAGCTTCATTGAAGTTGGACCTTGCTGGATCTTCTATTGTTGATGGTAACAAACACATGGAAAAGGTAACACTCTTTAATCAAGAAATGTGAACATGAAAAGGTAGATGTCTTTGTTTGTCTTTTGGGAAAAGAAAGCAATAGATCATCTTTTAGAATTGGAAGTGCTAAAATTTTTGTAAATTGATAGTTTCTCATCTCATTTTTTGAAGTAAAAGTGCAGGTGTGTGAAAAATTTGAATCAAGAAAGCTGAGGATGAGGTAACATGTGTCTACTCTTGCAATTTTAGAGTGCTTTTTGACCAAGTACTAGGCAAAATTGTTGATCTTGGGAAGATAACATGGTTGCATTAAGGAAAAGTCAAGTAAAGTAGCTAGATGCAAGTAGATAAGACTCATTTGGTAACCAAGTCAAAGCATAAAGCTTGAGAAACAAAGCTGATCTGCATTTTGAAAGAAAAATGTGTTTGAGTTTATCTTTGCAAAAATTGATACTGGCATTTCATAGCACATTTTCTTTGGAAAGTTTTTCTCATGAACTGTTTTGATAGCTAAGCCATAAGAGATTATAACCAATCAAGGAACACAGGATCAGTAGATCACCAAACAAGAAACCCTAAGTGAAGTGTTTACCTTTATTTAGGGCAAAATACTAAAAAAATTCATAAAATTCATCAAAAACAATCAAACAAATTTCTTTTCTTCTTAGGAAGTTGGACTGCAGCCTTGTGGATAAGAGTAATAGGGACCAAGTGAAAGAAAAGCAAAACTTTGTCAAAGAATTAGAAGATTTGAAAAACACGATTTTCTGAACAGCATCGCGATTTTCTGAATAATGTTGTGACTATGAGGTAAAATTGCAGGTGATTGTTGAATTGGAGTTGGTAAAGTACCGAAGGGGAACAAGAGAGAAGAATACTCAAATTTACACAAAATAAGAAGTATAGAAAAAGCACGATCTTCTGCACAAAATCGCGATTTTCTGAGTAATGTTGTGATTTTGATGCAAAAGTACAGGAGTTTGGTGAATTGCAATAGGTAGAGGGTATTGGAAGAGAACAAGAGAAAAGAATACTCAAATTTGCACAAGATAAGAAGTACAGAAAAAACACGATTTTCTGCACAAAATCGCGATTTTCTGTAAAAGAAATTTTCTGGAATATTCAGCATATTTGGATTTTTGGAGAAAGATAATTGCAAGAGATGTCATCAAGATTGAGTAAGTGAAGTTGGACAAGTGAAAGAGTGAGGAAAAGTGGAAATCACACAAAATCGCGATTTTCTGGACACTATAAAAACCTGGAATTGAAAGAAAAATTCATTTGAGTGAGTGTGAGAGAGAGAGAGCAAGGAAAAACTCGCAATCTTCTACAAATTCAGGTCTTGAAGAGTTTTTTGAGCCAAACAAGCAAGGTGAGTGGTTTCTATATCATTTCAACTACATGCCTTTAAATTTTCATGATCATTAAGCACAGAAAAGTAGGAAATAATCAAAATCGCAAAATCGTGATTTTCTGAGTTTTTAATTTTCAGTAAGAAAATATTATTTTTTGGATAATCTTTTTCATTGCATGGTAAAAACTTGATAGGGCGATTCTAATAGAAGAAAGAAAAACTTGAAAATCAATACTTTAAAATCTTCAAAAAAGTGTTCAGAATCGCGATTCTGTAGTCAAACACAAAATCGCGATTCTCTGAACTAAGGACAAAATCGCGATTCCCAGAACACGATTTTCATAAGACAATCGTGTTATTTACAATTGTGAGCAATCACGATTGTCTGGGAACAAAATCGTGAAAAACACGATTTTGAGCACAAAATCGTGGAAAACACGATTTTCAGTACAAAATCAGTTGAAAAACACGATTTTGAGCTCAGAATCGTGAAAAACACGGTTTTGAGCACAAAATCGTGAAAAACACGGTTTTAAGCACAAAATCGTGAAAAACACGATTTTGAGCACAGAATCGTGGAAAACACGATTTTGAGTACAAAATCGTGAAAAACACGATTTTGGACACAGAATCATAAAAAACACGATTTTCAGTAGAGAATCGTGAAAAACATGACTTTGAACACAAAATCGTGAAAAACACTAATTTAGTTAGAAAATCGTGAAAAAATACGATTTTGAACAGAAAGTCGTGAAAAACACGATTTTCAGTAGAGAATCGGGAAAAACATGATTTTAGTCATAAAATCGTGAAAAAAAACACTAGCTTAGTTAGAAAATCGGGAAAAACACGATTTTGAGCATAGAATCGTGGAAAACACAATTTTGAGTACAGAATCGTGGAAAACATGATTTTTAGGACAAAATCGTGAAAAACACAATTTTGGACACAGAATCGTGAAAAACACGATTTTTCAGTAGAGAATCGTGAAAAACACGACTTTGAACACAAAATCGTGAAAAACACTAATTTAGTTAGAAAATCGTGAAAAAATACGATTTTGAACAGAAAGTCGTGAAAAACACGATTTTCAGTAGAGAATCGTGAAAAACAGGATTTTAGTCATAAAATCGTGAAAAAAAAACACTAACTTAGTTAGAAAATCGGGAGAAACACGATTTTGAGCACAAAATCGTGAAAAACACGAGTCTGACCACAGAATCGTGAAAATTAGGTGAATGATCCTTAGGTCTGGGAACAAACTAAACTCATATATTAAGCAAGACTTAGGTAAGAAGGAGATAGAGTCAGTGGAAAGGGAAGTGCAAGAAAGAAATTTAGGGCAAGAAAACAACATGGAAAATTTGAATGAAACAAATGAGCCCATTGAAACTGGGGATTATAGAAATATCCTCAAATACATGTATACAAATAGGTTTGGAACCTATGTATATCAGGATGGAATGCATAAGTTTCTCATTAGATTGAGAAACTTAGAAGTTCCCCTAAACATAACACCAGTAGCTCAGTTCAAAGATGGTAGGTATGAGGATAGGCAAGGGTGTGTGTACATCTTCTCCCAAGACCCAGAAAATTCAAATGACTTAGGGCAATGTGCTGACAAAGGACCTTGGGAACATAACATAGGACAACCAGATTTACCTAGACCACATGAAAACTACACTAGTACTGAGCAACAACAAGGGAGGAGAACACATGCTTCTCCAAATCCTTTTGAAAAAGAACCAGAAGGATATAATGAATTATCACTAAGAAGAAGACATCATTGGCAACCTCAAGGTAGAATGCTTAGACCATATCAAGTAGCCAAATGCATGAAAAATCAATATGAAGGGTATTCTGATCCTCATGCTCATGTTGCAGAGTTTAGGCAATTAATTAGAGCTGAGGAGGTGGAAGATTACAAAGTTCAATTTGAAGCATTTGGTCTAACCCTAACAAGACCAACATTATCTTGGTTCATCCCTTTGAGAAAAGAAATGTACCTAGATATTGAATCCTTCCTAGAGGCCTTTATTGGGGAATTCTCAAAGACCGGAATAAAACATAGCACAGCCACTCTGATACACAGTTTTAAACAACAAAAAGATGAAAATGTCAGAGAGGCAGCTAGGAGATTTAAGCAATATATTGACAGATGTCCTAAAGAAGAAGTACCTTCCATGGCAAGACAAGTATCCCTATTCATAGAAGGGTTGAGAAGTGCTCAATTAAGAACCCTAGTGTACTACAGGAGATGCCCTGATCTAGGAGCTTGTGTAAAAGAAGAAATAGATTTGGAAGATAACAGAGGCCAAGATCTGTTAGCATTTGATCAACCCATATCAAATGAAGATAAAATTCCTCCAGCAGAAGAATTGGCCGAGGCCATTGCTAAAGCCCTAGAGGTAAGCACTAAAACCAATTTGATAAACTCCAGGATAAACACAAATAAAAAATGCTACAATTGTGGAGAAAGTCATCTGGTACAACATTGCCCATATCAAAAACCTCCACATTTGCAAGATAGAAAAACACTCAAATATTGTACACTAGAGAGGAAATGGACAAATCATACCAGGGAGGAATGCTTCTATAATAAACAACCCATAAAGGAGAGAGACTATGGGAGCCAAAGAGAATCAGTGTATATTGAGCAACCAAGACCTGTGCTTGGGCAACAACCTCCTATACCAACAAATGTGGTACCAATCAAATACACACCAATAGAGGAGGGAAACTCAAGAACAAAGTCACCATACAAGGAGGATTATCAATGGAATGAAGCATATCAAGAAGAATGGGAAGGTTATGAATCAAGAGAACTGGAATTACAAGCCCTAGACTTGGGAAATGGAAGAATTGAGATGGACACTGCCACTTTCATGTATATAAACAATAATTATATGTCCAACCAAAAACCTCAATTCAAAGGGGGACCAAAGGTAACTTGTTATAGGTGTGGGGGAGAACATTTCATTAGAGACTGTCCACACCCTCTTACATTAAGAATAGAAGGAGCTTATTGCAAGGATTGTGGCACGGAGCATTTGATAAAGGATTGCCCAAAAAATCCTCAAAAACTACAAAACACACCTAATAACATACCACTAAAAGCAGTCAATATCATGGAACAGGAAGAATTGAGTGACATTGACCAAGTGAATGTAAATGCTATAACAAGGTCACAAACAAAACAACAAAGAACAACAAAGGAACAAAATGAAGGTTCAATCTCAAAGGTGAAGAAAAATAGACAAAAAGGGAAATGGGAAAGGAAACAAAGAATGGGTAAGAACTTGGAAGAAGAAAATAGGGAACAACCAAACAGTACTTCTCCTCAAAAGACACAAACTCAGTTGGAGATAGGAAATTCACAAAGTCTAGACACTCTAATAAAAGCATACAAAAGAAGAATTCAAGAGGGACCAAACCCTACTGATCATACAATGGCTTATCCTATGCCAGACTTAGAACATGAAAGAATGCAGAAGTGTAAACAAATCATATGGGAAGTGCAACTCAAAATGGGGGAAGAAGACAATTCTCTAAAAACAGTTGAGGAATCTGAGACAACAAAAACAAGAGGAAATAGTATCAAGGAAGAAAACCCACAAGTAACACTCCAGGTGAATATAGATAAACGATGCACAATTCTTTATCATACCACATGGGAAGATTTAATGAAACAAAATCCTCACCTACAGAACCAAGTGAAAAAATGGGAAACAACACCAGAAAATCTTCACCCACAACTACAGGAAATGGAGGAGTTGTGGTATATCCCCATTGATAAGATAGGAGGATATTGTGAAGGAGAAGAGGGAAACTCAACTTTAAAAATACAATTTGGTAAAAACCAGGCCAAAGCTATTTTGGATAGTGGATCAGGAGTGGCCATCATGACTAAACAAACTTGGGAGAAATGGGGAAAAAATGAATTATTACCCACAAAAATGAGATTGCAACTTGCAGATGGACACATAGAAAAACCCCTAGGAATATGGGAAAAAGTGATCGTGGACATATGTGGAATAGAGATAGAACATACCTTTGCTATAGTTGAATTTCCACAATCCACTTCATATGAAATTATCCTAGGAAGACCATTCATGAGACAAATGCAAATTGTGCAAGATTGGGGTAATGATTGCTTATACTTGCAGAGCAAAGGAAGAATAACCAAAGTAAATCTAAGAAATGGGCACTACTGTGACATATCTCCTCAAGAATGGTATAAAATTCATCAGAATCAAGAGTTGAGTGAGGAATTAGAAATAGAAGACCAGGATGAAACTGAATCTTCAGTATGGAAGTGCAATATGATAAGAAATCTGACGAGCAGGAAAAGGAGACTAAGAAGAGAGGATTGTGTGGAAGGAAGGAAGTTACAAGATGAGAACTATGTACCACAACAATTCAAGGATGAGGAATTTGAGCCCTATGAGTGGAATCAAATCTTGGCTACCATGGATCTAGCCAGTGATGAATATGTAGGAGTGGAATTTCAAAATGAAGAAGGATATGATGTTTTTCACATTGGAATACAAATGATAAAGGTATCCAGAACAGAAGAGGACAAAGAAGAAGAAATGATATTAGAAAAAGGGAAGACACAATTTTTGGAGGAAGTAAAAGCTGAAGATGCTGTTAAAGATAAAATCTCAGGTAAGTACAAGAAAATCAAACACAAGGAAATAGAAGAAAATCAGGAGGATGAGAAGAAGACAAGGGAAACAAACAAAGATCAACAGTTTGATGTACCAGAAAATTTCAAGACTTATGAAGTAGAAAACAGACTACTTCTCAAGAGGAAACCAAAGAGGGAAAAGAAGAAAGGAGAGGCTTATGATAATGAGGAAGAAACCAAAAAGATCATGATCACTCAGGAGGAGGGAGAAGAAAGACACATTGTAGTGGCTGATGACATGACCACTCAAGATGAAGATATCATTGAAGAATTGAAAAGGAAAAAGAAAGGAAAACAAGTGATAGCTGGTACAGATTCAAAAAATCTACAAGTAATCTCTGAAGAATATCAATTGATAGGAGAACAATTGTATAAGAGAGGAATGGATGGATACCTAAGAATTTGTGTTCCTGAGAATAAATATTTGGAAATGTTGGAAATGGCACATTCTGGAGTGGCAGGAGGACACTTCTCAAGTGACAGAACTGCTAAACTCATTTTGTATTCTGGCTTTTGGTGGCCAACGCTATTTCCTGATGCAAGAACCTATGTAAAAAGGTGTGATGCCTGTCAAAGGGTGAGTCAACCAAATAGAAGAAATGATATGCCATTAGTTCCATTAATTTCAGCCAGAGCCTTTAGTAAATGGGGGTTGGATTTCATTGGACCTATACATCCCCCAACAAAGCAACCCCATGCTGAATACATCATAGTGGCTACAGACTACCTGACAAAGTGGGCTGAGGCCAAAGCCACAAGAAGAAATGATGCTCATACTAATGCCAGATTCCTATATGAAAATATTATCACCAGATTTGGACTTCCAATTGAATTGGTAAGTGATAGGGGGACCCATTTTGTAAACCAAATCATAGAGAACATCACTGAATATTTCTTGATCAGTCATAGAAAGTCAGCCCCATATCACCCACAAGCCAATGGGTTAGCAAAAAGTACTAATAAAGTACTTTGTACTGTACTATCAAAACTAGTAAACACAAACAGGAATGATTAGTATCTACAACTTAATCATGTCCTATGGGCTTATAGAGTGGCTTATAAAACTGCAATAGGAAACACACCATTCAATCTAGTATATGGACAAAATGCAGTTTTACCTATGGAATTCCTTATTCCAACATTAAAAGTAGGAAGTCACTACAATTGGACTGGACATGAACTATCAGAGAGAGTAATAGAATTGGAAAAATTGGGAGCATCTAGACTCCAAGCCATTATGAGTATATATGTGGATAAGAAAAGGCAAAAAACTTATCATGATGTTCACATAAAAGAAAAAGATCTACAAGTAGGAGATCTAGTTTTGGCTTACACAGTCAGAGAACATCAGAAAAAGTTCCTGAAAAAAGGACATGGACCATATATTATACATCAAATAAGCAACAGTGGAGCCATTCAACTAGCTAACATAGACGGAGAAATCATGCCAAACTTCATAAGTGGATGTAGAGTTAAGAGGTATGATTGCCCATTAATTGTTGATGAATGGAGAAGGTTGCAACAAGCTCAAAATAGGAAAAGAGAAGAGGAAGACATTAGAAAAGAGGCTCAACAGGAAGCTATGGAAAGAATAAGAAAAATCAAAGAACTTAGGGAAGTCTGTCTGTGTGAAACTTCTCTCAAACCAAAGGAACATATCCCTGTGATGATAATGGATTTTCAAAATGAAAGCATTAGGGTTTTGATAGATTCTGGAGCACAAGTAAATCTGATTAGTTCAGCTTTGGTAAGTAAATTCAACATAAAAAGAACTAAAAGTAGAACCCTAATCAAAACTTTGGAAGGTCAAATAGTACAGAGCATGTCTTCACTGTCTATTGAAGTGAAGTTCAATGAAGAATATATGAAAATAGATTGTGAAGAATGACCAAATCATTTGATGGCTGAAAAAGTGATTTTAGGTCAAACATGGCTCCAACAAGGTAAAGTGATCTTGGATTTTGAAAAAATGAAGCTTAAATTGACCATAAATGACAAAAGGTTTTTAATATTTTTATTGAGTAATGAAAAACAAGAAATTCAATCAGATGTGCATGATATACACTTGGAAGGATTCACTTTTGCATTTGAAGATGCACAAACATTACCAATACAAATGTTAAATGATCAAGCTTCATGTAATCAAAATCAGCAAAAGATTGGAAGAACAAAGAAGGGTGGAGAGATAGGAAGAAGCTGGCAATCATGGCATTGTCCAAAGAATCAAAGCATCAGAACAAGAAGCACCTGGAATCAAAGTCTACAAGAGGTCTGCTCATCAAAACAGAAATTGAGGACAAAATGGATATGGAGACCAAAAAATCCTACAAAATGCTTATCCAAGGGGAATGGTTGTTTGCCTGAAACCAGAACAATTAGAGTCAGGAAGTATTGGGTCAAAAAATCAGAGTTGTTCCAATGGAAAAAAGATCATCCAGATTTGATCTGTATTTAGAAAATCATAACATGTTGAAGAAATTATGAAATATATATATATATATATATATATATATATATATATATATTTGACCTGATTCTCTTTTCTAAAAAAGAGAATTAGGAGGGGAAGAAAAGAAATGGAAAAAATTATTATTAAAATTTAAAAAAAAAAAAAAAAGAGAAAAAAAAAGTTGAGAAAAATTGTTTATTTTCCCTTCTTTTTTACAAAAATTATATAGCACAAAGCAAGAGTTAGGTAGAAAAGTAGTAGAGTTCTATTATTTCTTTATTAATTAATTTTCTCTTTATCATTGATAAAATGTTTTGTTTTTCTACAAAAGAGTTGTTAGGAAAAGGTACTGCACTAGACATCTTGCTACACCTGTAATGATCACTTTTTGAGTCTTTCTGAAGAAACAGAATTTATTTTGGATTTTATTTTCATTTTTATGTCATGACATCTCAAAACAGATATTACTCTTTGATTTCTTGTGACTCATGTGGGTGGAGTTCTTCTTTGTGTGTTTTATTTTCCTCAGAATGGTGACTACAAAGGAGTTATCAATTCATGACTTCAAGGCAGAATCAGTCACTCTGTCAAGAGGTCATTGGTTTCTAGACAGTGAAGCTGTGGAAGAACAGGTGGACCTAGAGTCAGATGAAGATCTAGAAATTCCAGAAGCTGAGAAGGTGGTGAAGGAACTCAAGGAGACCCTAAGCATAATTGGTCAGCACATATTCACAGTGGGAGTAGGAGGATATAAATATACAATGTTGTGTCAGGAGTTCTACAGGTTCCAGAGAGTTGCTGTCAATATCAAAAGATGGAAGGCAGTAGGGTTGCACAAATTATTGGAAGAGCCTATCTTCTTTATTGATTTTGAGAGAGTGGCACAAGTAATGAGCAGTCTGCTGGAAATAGGAAAAGGAAATGATGCTTATTTTCGGTGCAAAGTCAGGAACAAAGATAATCAGGAGGTGGGTATCACTATCAAAGCAGAACATATAAGAGCAGCATTACAATTTTACCCTATGGGAACTAAGCTTGATCCCAGCTTTGTAAAGAAGAATAAGGAAACTTATACAGGGTATACAAAATTCACTGACTTTAAAGGAAGAGAGAATGAAGAATATGCCACAAGGATGTTCTTACAATATTTTTGCTTTCCAAAGCTACCAAGGTATACCATGCCACATAAGTTTGTGACACTGTTGATGTTCAACAACAAGGATAGAACCAAACCCTTTGGAGTAATGGATGTGACACCATACATCCATGAACAGCTGAAAGAAGCAGCAAAGCACTGGGAACAAAAGAAATTCATGAATGGAGCCCAGTTTTTAACAAGGATCATTTGTCATGTCCTAGGAATGGAAGATCAATTGAAACTAGCTCCAGAGGCACAGTATTTTAGAAACCTTATGTCAGGAATCAAGAGTCCTCCAAGGAAAATGGCTGAGAGGGAAATAGAAGGACAAACCCGCATGAGGGGAACAGGAATGAAAAGAAAAGTAATATCTGAGGAAGTGATTCCTATTGATGTATGAAACACCACAAGAAATGAATTAATGTGACACTAGAACACCTCTATGGTCACCATTAACTCATTGCCACTCCAAACTTTGAGAAATGATAGCCTAAAGTGAGAACTTTGCTTCTACAGAAATTCCTAGTCACCGAAATGACATACCTTCAGTATTTTGCTAATTTAACCTAGCTCAAGTATTATTTCTCCATGAAAATTTATAGGCTGAAACTAGAAGAGTAGAGCTTTCCAACAAGCTATCATATGCATCAAACGGATCTCTAGAACTCAAGTTATGGCTCTCACAAGATGACCCTGTATGACCTTCCAAAACTGGAAATCTTTCCTGTTATAGTAAGAGCGCCTGTTTAAAATTAGAATTCGATGCCTAGCATCGACTTGCAACGAGAATTCGATGCCGGGCATGGACTTGGGATGTTTTTGGCCACTTTTCAGCAGGGATTCGATGCCGGGCATCGACTTCCCGCATAAAATCTTGATCTTTTGGACACCAAAACTATAGGTGATTTCATGCACACTTAGAATATGACTTATCAACTGGAATTCGATGCCAGGCATCGAGTTGCTCCAACAACATCATGTTTTCAAACACTTCAGTACTGAGTGAAAAGGATAAATGAAAATATGACTTATCAACAGAGATTCGATGCCAGGCATCGAGTTGCTTGGAAAACTTGATCTTTTTAACTCATCACACAGTAGGTAATTATGGAGATGATAGAGAGAGACTCATACACAGAACTTTACTCAGTTCTTTCTCATAGCTATGAAAACTCAGAAGTTTTACAGATGCTTTCTCACTCAGAGAATCCCGACTATACACAGTCGTATAAATGAACTCCTTCTTCTACTTCTTCTCTCTCTCTCTCCGCGTCAGTTGATACAAACTAACTTATATAGATTTTCGTATTCTCGTGATTCTAAAAAACTTCTAGAACTAAAGTGAACTAACTTTACAAATATGATACATTTGTGAATTTTTCCCTTCACATAGGCATGGGGTTTTCTTCCTAAGATTTGACCTTCAAATATATATGTCCAATTAGTGATTGTTTCTCCAACAGCTCCCCCTCAATCACTAATTGACATTCTCTATTTCTTCATATCATCTTCTTTTCTTTTACTCCTGCCATGCTTTTGAATCTACTGGTCTTCACACCATCCAAGCTCTTTGTCATTATGTCTGCTAACTGATCTTTAGTAGAAATGTACTCCACTTCAATCTCCTTCTCCATTACCTTTTCTCTGAGAAAATGATAATGTATCTCTATGTGCTTTGTCCTTGCATGAAATACTGGATTTGCTGCAAGATAAAGTGAACTCATATTATCTCCATGTATTCTAGGTGTACCTTGATCAATGCCTAAGCTCTTGAACAATGTCTTCATCCATATGACTTCCTTAGCTGCTTCCACAAGTCCTTTGTACTCTGCTTCAGTTGATGATAATGCTACTGTATGTTGTTTCTTTGAACACCAACTTACAAGCTTATCACCAATGTATATCATGTAACCATGAGTTGATCTTCTGTCATCTTGGTTACCTGCCCAGTCTGAGTCACTCTAGGCTCTCAACTTCAAATCTGATGTAAAAGGATAATATAATCCTTCCTTTATAGTTCCTTTGATATATCTGAGAACTCTTTGACCTGCAATCCAATGTGGGTCCTTTGGACAATGCATGAATTGTGACAAAACTCCCACTGCATAACTAAGATCAGGTCTTGTTAGTGTAGCATAAATCAAACTACCCACAAGATATTGATACTTCCTCATATCTTTGTATTCTGCACCATCATATTTATTGAGCTTGTGATTAACTTCAAGTGGAGTTGAAGCTTCTCTTCAATTTTCCATATCAAACTTCTTCAACAAGTTCAGAAGATACCTTTCTTGTGACACATATATGCCATGATCTGTATAAGTAACTTCCATTTCAAGAAAGTATGATAACTTTCCTAGGTCACTGATCTTGAATTCTTTTTCAAGTAATCTCTTTACCTCCTTGATTCCTTCATCTGAAGTACCTGTGATTATAATGTCATCTACATAAATACAAATGTAGATTGTACCTTCCTCTGTTCTTCTGATAAGTAGACTTGGGTCTGCTTTTGAACTTTGATATCCACGATCATTGAGATACTTCACCAGTCTATAGTTCCAAGCTCTTGGAGCTTGCTTCAATCCATACAATGCTCTTCTCAACCTGCAAACAAAATTTGGATACCTGGAATCTATAAACCCTTGAGGTTGTTCCATGTATACCTCATCTGATATGTATCCATTCAAGAAGGCATTTTTTATATCCAATTGACTTAGGGTCCATCCTTTTGAAGCTGCAATAGCAATGATTGTCCTTATAGTTGACATCTTAGCTACGGGACTGAATGTCTCATCATAATCTATGCCATAGGTCTAGGCATAGCCTTTCACCACCAATCTAGCTTTGTATCTGGCTATACTTCCATCTGCAAGCTTCTTCACTTTATAATCCCATTTATTTCCAATAACTTTCTTACCATTTGGTTTAGGAACAAGTTCCCATGTCTTGTTCTCCTCCAGTGCATTGAATTCTTCCTTCATTGCTTCTTCCCATTGCTTCTTACATTTAGCTTCATCATAGTTCTGAGGTTCTTCATCATCTTTGACCATATATGCATAGTTCTTCTGAGTTATGTAAGAAGTATCATAAGAATACCTTTCTGGTTGTCTTCTAGTCCTGCTTGACCTTCTTGGTTCACATTCTTCATATGTGTCTAGATACAGCTCTTCATCAAATATAGGAGCTTCTTCATTTCTTCTTGTTAATCCACTTGTGGATGTACTTGCTTGCATATAGTCTTCATCTCTATTTACCTGCACAATTGATTTTCCTTTCTCACATCTTCTTACCTCTTCTTCAAATTCTTCAGCTGTATGACTTTGATCTGCATACCAACTTTTCTGTTCATCAAATGTAACATCTCTAGAAACAAGAAATCGTTTGGTTAGAGGATTCCACAACTTGTAACCCATCTGCTTTTCATCATAACCAATGAACACATATTTTTCTGCCTTTGGTTCAAGTTTATGCCTAAGCTGTGATGGCTCATAAGCATATGCAATTGATCCAAACACTCTACAATGATCTAGTGTTGGTTTCTTACCCCACCAAGCTTCATATGGAGTCATTCCATTCAGAGCTGCACATGGTAATCTATTCACAAGATATGTGGTTGTATTTACAGCCTCAGCCCTAAGATAATTTTGACAGTTCTTCTCCTTTAGCATAGCTCTAGCAAACTCAACCAAAGTAATGTTCCTTCTTTCTGCTACACCATTTTGTTGTGGTGTATACCTGTAGGTTATTTCTCTCTTGATACCTGCATTCCAAAGATAATCATTGAACTCTTGGGAGAAGTATTCTCGCCCTCCATCAGACCTCAGTCTTTTAAGCTTTTGACCTGTTACTCTCTCTGCATATGCATGAAAATGCTTGAAGGCTCCAAACACTTCTGATCTTTCCTTCAAAACATATAATGTTATCCATCTTGTAGCATCATCAATGAAAAGAACATAATACCTTGAGCCACTGATAGATCCTTCTTTTGTTGGTCCCCATACATCTGTATGAATGAGCTCAAGTACTCCATCATGTTTGAATCCTTTCTTTTGAAATGGTAACTTGTGTGCTTTACCCATTTGACATGCTTCACATTTATAAACCATATGTTGACTTTGCACATTTGGTAATCCTAGTACAGACTGATTAGCAACCATAGCTTTAATTCCTCTTTCATTAAAGTGACCTAATCTCTTATGCCAGAGATCAAGTTCTGTAATCACTCCTTCACCATGTGTGAGCAAAGCTTGACCAATGTTCCCTTGTACTCTTAAAGTAAAGAGTCTACCTTCTTTCTTACCAGAGACAATCTGATTATATCCATTCTCTGGATCTTCCACAAATACTCCTTCATTTGTAAACCTGACTTGAAAACCTTTTTCAACTATCTGTCCCACACTAATCAAGTTTTTAGGTATTATAGGAACATACAAAACATTGGTTAGCAAATCTGCTCCACTCTTGCATTTCACTTTTCCAATTGAATGTACACTATGTCTTGTATTATCACCAGTTTGAACTGTGTGACTAGAAATGCCTTTTTCCAATTCTGACATCAATTCTATGTTTCCTGACAAATGATTAGAACATCCAGAGTCAATGTAAAATACATTTAGATCTTCTTTATCTGATGTGTTGATTGAGTTCATCATCAATGATGTATGACTTTCATTCTGTGTGTCATTTGCATAGTTGTAGTAGGTGGTGTTGTAGGATTGATTCTGTCCCCAACTTCTTCCTCCACCTCTACCATAGCCTCCTCTTTGACTTTGTCTACCTCTTTGGAAATTACTTTGATATCTTCCACCTCGGCCTCTGCTATTGTTGTTTTGATTCTGGTTTGATCCTTGTTGGTTGTGCCAACAGTCATGAGCCAAATGATTACTCAATCCACAGATCCAGCAAGCCTTCTTGTTGTTATTTTGATTACCTCTTCCTCTTCCAAAACCTCTTGCTCTTCCTCTGCCAGTGCCTTTACCTCTTGCATAATAAACTTGAGAAGTTGACTCCTCTTCATCCTTTGCTTTACCTTTATCTCCTTTCTTCTTGTTCTTCACGTACATTGCAGAACTTTGTCCTTTATCTCCATCTCCCTTCAAGTCTTGCTCATATGTGAGCATCAAACCAAGCAACTGGTTCAAATCTGGAACATAATGATTTAATGAAAGTTCTGTTGATAAGACAAAAGGTTTCCACCTTTCATCCCCTCTCAAACCTGCAAGTAATTGAGCAATCAATCTGTGATCTTCAACATCTTCATCTATGGATCCAAGACTATCTGCTAGATCCTTCATCTTAGTGACATAATCACTAATGGTTTGACTTGGCTTCTTCTTGAATGTTGTAAACTCTGACCATAGAATTGCTTTCCGTGCTTTAGTAGTACTTTGGAAATGATACTCCAATGCATTCCATATATCTTCAGATGATTCCAATCCTCTGATGTGTGGTAGCAAATGATCAAAGATTGTATTGTAGATGTAAGCTTTTGCACTTGCATCCTTCTTCTACCAATGCTTTAAAGCATCAAGTTCTTCTTTCTTTGGTCGGCTTTCATCTTCAAATATTGGCTTCTCTTCTTCACCTGTAACATATATCATGAGATCCTTACTCATAAGTAAGGCTTCCATTCTCATTACCCATGCGGGGTAATTATCTCTGTCCAGTTTGTCAATGGAGATATGATCTGCCATACTCCTTTCCTTCTGCTGCAACCTGTGAGCTTAAAAGATAAAGGATAATACCTTTTGGAGTTCTTTGTGTATGAAGATACTTTCGAAGTAACATTTTAATGCCTTGTGTCTTCAAATGCTTCACCTTTCAAACTTTAATGGAAAACTTTACAAAACTTCTCGTACCTTTGTCGTCTTCTGCTCTCGAGAATCTTTCTGCTCTGATACTACTTATTGATGTATGAAACACCACAAGAAATGAATTAATGTGAAACTAGAACACCTCTATGGTCACCATTAACTCATTGCCACTCCAAACTTTGAGAAATGATAGCCTAAAGTGAGAACTTTGCTTCTACAGAAATTCCTAGTCACCAAAATGACATACCTTCAGTATTTTGCTAATTTATCCTAGCTCAAGTATTATTTCTCCATGAAACTTTATAGGCTGAAACTAAAAGAGTAGAGCTTTCCAACAAGCTATCATATGCATCAAACGGATCTCTAGAACTCAAGTTATGGCTCTCACAAGATGACCCTGTATGACCTTCCAAAACTGGAAATCTTTCCTGTTATAGTAAGAGCGCCTGTTTAAAATTAGAATTCGATGCCTAGCATCGACTTGCAACGAGAATTCGATGCCGGGCATCGACTTGGGATGTTTTTGGCCACTTTTCAGCAGGGATTCGATGCCGGGCATCGACTTCCCGCATAAAATCTTGATCTTTTGGACACCAAAACTATAGGTGATTTCATGCACACTTAGAATATGACTTATCAACTGGAATTCGATGCCAGGCATCGAGTTGCTCCAACAACATCATGTTTTCAAACACTTCAGTACTGAATGAAAAGGATAAATGAAAATATGACTTATCAACAGAGATTCGATGCCAGGCATCGAGTTGCTTGGAAAACTTGATCTTTTTAACTCATCACACAGTAGGTAATTATGGAGATGATGGAGAGAGACTCATACACAGAACTTTACTCAGTTCTTTCTCATAGCTATGAAAACTCAGAAGTTTTACAGATGCTTTCTCACTCAGAGAATCCCGACTATACACAGTCGTATAAATGAACTCCTTCTTCTACTTCTTCTCTCTCTCTCTCTCCGCGTCAGTTGATACAAACTAACTTATATAGATTTTCGTATTCTCGTGATTTTAAAAAACTTATAGAACTAAAGTGAACTAACTTTACAAATATGATACATTTGTGAATTTTTCCCTTCACATAGGCATGGGGTTTTCTTCCTAAGATTTGACCTTCAAATATATATGTCCAATTAGTGATTGTTTCTCCAACAATTCCTGTAAAAAAAAGGAGGTTGGACCCAAGGAAGGTTGAACTAGAGATGGAGGAAGCTACAAAAGAAGAACATGAAGATGCACAGAAGCAGGTTCAATCCTCTAGTGAACCTCATCCACCCCAAACAAGCAAAGAACAATTATACACTTATCTAACCCAAGGAAATAATAAAAGAGCAATGTATGAGGCACAATATCAGAAGATGCTGGAAGATTATTCATGCAAGGCTACAGATTGGGTTCAAGAGGAGGTGGAGCATTATGAAGCACTTCATGATCAGATGATAACAGCTGAAACAGAAGAGGTGTTTGTTAGAAAGGAAGTTGAGTTGCTAGCTTACTTCAAAGAATTGCAAGGACCTCCAGAAACCAGAACCACTATTGTTGTAAAAAAGAAGATTCCAAAGAAACCAGTGCAAAAGAAAAAGTTGACCAAGAAGGGAAAAGGAAAGTCAGTAGTTGAAAATGTAATCACAAAAGAAATGGAGGAAGTGATAGTGGAAGAGACACAGAAGCAATCCACTGTGGTAGAAGCATCAAGACTCAAAGAACCAGAAAGAGGAGGACCTTCACATTTTTCCTCTGATTCTGAAAGTGATATTGAGAGCTTTTTATTAAAGAGTCTGAATCTATCAGTACCAAATACTCCTAATGTGATTACACAGGCCCCTGAGAAGCAGAAAACACCCGAAGAATTGGAGAAGAAGTCTCAGGAGAAGCAGATGCAGGAACAGGCAGTGAAACAGCTCAGTTCTGAAGATGAAAGGAGGTTGATGAAAGGAAAAGCAGTTATGATAGAACAAGAAAGTGAAATAAGAGAAGAAGTCAGTTGTGGGTTGGTGCATACAGGAGTAAAATCAGTATGCATAAAACCCTCACAAACCTACTTCAAATTAGATGAGAGCATAGGAGAAATAGCCAAAAAAGCACAGATAAGCAGTCTAGCTATAAATCAAAAAGGTGCAGATCAAGATCAAATTCAGGAAGAAGAGGAAATAGTAGTAAAAAGCAATATTTAAGACCCAGGAGGAGTAGTGGAAAAGGAGATTATCCGAAGTATAAAAGATGTACCGCATGATTTGAAGAACAATGAAAAATTTACAACCAATGAAGATCAAGAACAAGAGGGAGCAATGGATCTTATGGACATCGATGAGCAGGAGGAAGAACACAAAGAACAAAAGAGTAATGATCAGGTCAAAGTTTTTGAGGAGAATGAATCAGTTCTAGTCCAGGAAAAGGAAGAACAGGAAGAGCAAACAGGTAAAGGTCCAGTAAAATCTGTTGAGGAAATTGAATCTACTCTGGTTCAGGAAACCCTAGTCCAAGAAAAGAAGGTACAAATAAAGGAGGGACACCTCTCAGAAGAGAAGCAACAGGAGATGGAGAATGAAAAGGTACAAGGAATAAAGATGACTCCAGATGTCTTAGAGTAGAAGAATCTGGGTGCTCAGATTTTGGAACATGAAGAAGACATGGCAGACTCAGAAACACTAGAGACTCATCCAAGCAATGAAGAACATCAGGCCAAGGATTTAGAATATGAAGAAGAAGAGGAAGAGGAGAATGAAGGCAAAGAGGACAAACAACTAGAAGCTAAACAAATGGAAATGGAAGGGGGACTGGAAAGAATACCCAAGAATATAAGATCAGCTTGTTAGATTATTATGAATTACATTGAATAGTTCAGACCTTCAAGCAGGAACATGATCATTTCAAGAATGGTAGCAGAGTCTAAATTTGAGAAAGGCAGTATGATTATTAAAGAGCACAAAAGAGAGAAGGAACAAATGTCAGAACAACTGAGGAAGGTGCAAGAGAAAAATGAGGAATTTACAAATAGGATAATTGCTTTGGAAGAGTTAGAAGTGCAGAAACAGAATAAAATTCAATATCTAGAAGAAAAGAGTGTAAAACAAACAGAGCAGAATAATAAATTGGAAATGGAGTTGAGAAAAATTGAAGGAAGATACAGAACCTTGCAGACTTCCTATCAGATTTTGACCAAAGCAAATGAAGAAATCAACAAGTTGCTATTGGAGGAAGGTCAGTTAAAGGATGAAAGTCAGACAACTCAGATGACAAAGGAGGAAAAGGAAGAATTACACAAAGAAATCAAGAGATTACAACTAGAATTGAAAGAAGCCAAGGAACTAGAGAAGCAGGCTAGTATATATGCTGCTACATCAATGAGAGGATATAACAAGTTGCACATGGACATGGAAAAAGAAAGAAGTGATTGGCATACAAAGAGGGAAAAGGAACAAAATGAATGGATAAAAGAAAGAGAGTTATGGGCAAAACAGAATGGAAGTCTGATGATGACAATAGAGGAATTACAGAAAAAGCTGGATAAGCCACAAGTTCAGGAAGAAACACATGTAGAGACCACATATACAGAAGAATATGAGGTAGAAAATAATGATGGAATACAACATGACAGTGAACCAACAGATAAAAGACCAGAGGGAGAATATTCAGAAAAATTTGTAAAAAAATTGCTGACAAATAGAGATTCCAGAATGGAGTTTATCAGGAAAATGCATGATGAATATGAAGCTCAAATTGTCACATTTGCATTGAATAAGGGGATTAATCTAGACCAGCATCATTGGGCCGCAGATGGATTGGGTATACCATTGTGTATGATCATGGAGAGTATCAGGAACTATCAGTTGGCCAGAGTTGGGCTACCTCCAAATAAATATCTTGAGTATGAAGAGGATATCAATGTGACTAAAGAATTATTTGAAAGAGCCAATCCAAACTATGGACCAAGATCTCAATCTGTCACATCCAAACTATGGACTAAGATCTCAATAAGTCACATCCAAATTATGGATCCAAATCTCGATCTATCATATATAATAATCCAAACTATGGATCAAAATATTTCCCATACAAAGTTAATCCCAATCCACTCTCTAGAACTAATTCCATCATGCCAAGCGAAGACGTGCTAAGAAAGTATAGCAACTAGTGGAACTACCACAGCCTTCTCAATAATAACATGCAAGATGTTCCAAGTGGATGAAACTTGCTTAATCCATGACCACCATCTGATCATCACTATGATCAAATCATTCATAACTAGGAACGAGGTGTCTCTAGTAAACTACTATAATCATCTGGCACTCCCAGATATAATGAGGATCATAATATGAGTCCACCAAATACACTGAAAAATGATAAGTAGATGTGTGCACACTCAAAGCCCACTAGGCTAAGCATCTACCTCACCTCATACACACTGTGTATGAACCATGGCCTATTCTCAGGCATATCAAATAAAGTAGTACGTAATCTTTGAATTTCTTCTTAATGCAATTGCCTATTCATAGTTCTTATTTGCAAACCTTGCCTTTCCGCTTCTAGGCCACTTGCTTGCGGACTTTCCTTGTTTGCGATCATATACAGAGTGATTGTCTCAACTGCCCCTCTGTTGTTTAATAATAAGATGATACCAGAAGATCATATAAATGAACTCCAAATCATAAAAATATACAATCTCATAGACTCCTCTCCCATACCATCTATCCTACACCTAGGTAGAATACAAAGTTTGATGTCCCATACCACCAAACTTTATATCCCACATAGATGCGTGTATGAGATTAAAGTCGAACACTTCTCTCAAAATGATTAGAATAAACCGGTGAGTACTCAGAACCATAAATAATAATAATTAAATCATGAAGTGTTCCTAAAGAGTTTCCTTCCCTCCATGGAAGAACGGAGTCATTCCTATGACTCTATCACTCATAACTATCTCTAACATCAACTCATCTTGGGTTGAGAAATGAGAAACTATATAATAAATCAACTCAACTAGAGTTGTGACGGATGTGGCTTGCATCAGATATCAACTCATCGGACTTGAATCAAATATTAACTCACAATAAATTGGAATTTATACAACTTTTATGAATCCAATTATTTGAAATGAGAACAACTAGCAAAGTTCTCATGTTCCATGCTCTCATATCACTATATATATTTTTGGAAATTTTGATAGAGTCTCCTCTGTACTATTGAGAATGGTCACCAAAAACTAATGCTCAATAAAAAATATCTATGGCACAGCTAGCCCATGGTGATCACACCATCTCAAAAAATATCATAAAAAACCTGTGAAAAGTCTTTGCCTTTCAACAATGTCTCCTGCATAAATACTAAGCCTCTATACTTGCAATATTTTAAAAATTTACAAAGGCTAAGTTTTACTATTTTCTTTATATCTCCTAAATAGAGAAACATTTCATCTTGAAAATTTGTACACACCCTCTAGAGGTGTTTAGCTAATGGTAAAAACAAAAATCATTCAATTTTAGTACATGAGTTAAGAGAACCAATCACCTCTGTGTGACATGGTCTCTGATCATTTCATAAATTCCAGAGGCTGCACTTTGATGAGCAAAGTTTATTTGACCTATCAAATGATCTTTAAAAGTAATGAAAATTGGTATGCACAAAGTGAAGCTATCAAGCTTTCATCTTCAACAAAAAGAATTCCATTTTAATCTACAAATGAAGTGAAATGCCCTTTGCAACAGGCCTATGTCACTTGTTTCAGGTGTCTACCTTTATTAATAGCACTTTTAGTGCAGAGGTCATTTGACCTATCTAAAAGTTTCCAAATTACTTGAAAATTGTTCAGCTTAAAGAAACGTTTAGGATCTAATTGCCCTCCAAATTTCAATAAAGTTGGGAATTCCCTCAAAATGTAGCATCCAAATCTCTATGAGGCTACTACCTCACTATTTGCTCAATCATTTTTCAAATCTAAAAAAAAAATGACGAGACATGTTAATCCTTATGATTAGACATACTCATTCATTTTCTTGGATGTATTATGACATGGAGACATATCCATGCATATAATGATCGTCTAGATCAATGCCAACCAATTAACCATCCAAATCGTCTCATGGAAAAATCAACTCTTTACATAGTATCCACCTTTTAGTGAAAGTGAACATCTATGGATGTCATTCTATTCATTGTGCTTCGTGCACATTCATTAATCTCATGAAATCCAATCACATACAAGCACTTAATACTTGTATTGATGATCATAACCATAGCACTCTTGTGCGGACTCGAGATAAGCATCTATATCAAGTACATAGACTCACATGAAAAACAATTTATATGCTCATGTGTTACTAGTCAAAGACACATCTTAGTTGTTCTTGATGTATATACCTTTTCCTTTACCTCTGAAGGCACAATTAGTCTATGCATGATACCTCTATCACATACCTCATGCTCACCCTAACTCATCGTGGTGATATATAAAAGTGATCTTCTATAAACAAAAAATGCATCATGCACTTCAACTTTCATCTATGTATGCATGCATCCACTCATGCATCTTCTTCTCTACTTCAATCAATTTATATGCTTTTAGCTATGCAAACATAAGAATTCCTCTCTCACACAACACAACATCACTCTAGTTCTCACATGGCATATAACGCCATGTGGCTACAAAATTTCCGGCAGCATTTCGCCATGAAAATGAAGCCTGAAAAAAATAGTAATAATCATTACAATGATAGGCATCAGCCTTGTGGTTGGCAAACCACTTTCTTTACTCCAGAAACCTGCAAATAAGAAGCTTTTCCATAATGTGTTGTTGGGCACTACACGCCCTCATTACAATGTCTTTTTCTGCCTTCAATACCTACAAAAGATTCTAAAACGCACAAACAAGATCCGTACATGCTTTTATGAATCAACATAAGTTAGTGTAACTTCATGTCCATAGATAAATTCATGTAAAAACTAGCTTTCATGCACATTCCAATGTTGATTTCATAAAACTGGAAGAGAATACAATGCAAAATTATAAACTTTGATGCGAAAAGTATTCAAATGAATTTATTTGAGAGAAAAATTATGATGAAAATGTATGAAAAGCAATTCATTCCTATCCAACATGGTTCAAAATATTATTAGAAATTCCTAATTATCATAATTGGACACTCAAATCACTCAAAGAGAGTTTCTCGCCACTCAACAACCATCTAAAAGCTTGTGAAGAGATGACTTCCAATGGTCAACATATAGATTATCACCAGTCAAAAGAAAGTTCTTGAAGTGTAGAAGCCATAGCAAGTTGCCTTTCTTGATTTGGAGCTTCCATTAGGAAGTTATGGCGAAAATAATGAAGCTAGGTGAGTGGGTAGCATACCTCCTTGAAGAAGTATATAGAGAATTCAATACTTTCTACAGGTGCTTTTTAATCATCTAATGATAGATTCCAGACATTCATTGGAAAGCTCTTGGAGTCTACTTTCTATATCAAGTGGAATCATCCAATTTGGGTTTCATATGAGAGAGTTATGGCCATTTAAGTGGAGGTAGGTATACTAATCTTGCTCTTTCTCTTCTCTCTTTCTACTTCCTCTCTTTTTCCCTTCTTCATTCTCTTCTTCTCTCTCTATCTCTTTCTCTCTTTCTTTCTTTACATTTCTTTCTTCCCCTCTCTTCCTCTCTCTCTCTCTACTTTTTTTTCTCATTTCTATCTTTATCTCTTTCTCCATCTTTTTCTCTTTCTCTATCTCTCTAGTTTTCTCTGTTTCTCTTTATTTATTTTCTTCTCTCTTTCTCTTTCTTTCTCTTTTTTCTTTCTCTTTCTTTCTCTCTCTACTTCTTCTCTTTTTCTCTCTCTATCTCTTTCTTTTTTCTATCTCTCTCTTTTCTCCTTCTTCTATTTCTCTTTCTTTCTCTTTCTTTCTCTTTCTTTTTATCTCTACTTCTTCTCTTTCTCTCTTCTCTTTCTTTCTTACTTCTCTTTCTTTCTTTCTTTCTCTCTCTCTCTCTCTACTTTTTTGTCTTGCTCTCTTCTTGACTCTATAATCTCTCTTTCCTTCTTCTCTCTTTCCTTCCATCTATCTCTCTTAGACTGTCTGTGTGCTGAACGGTTGGGTATTATTTTAAAATGTCAGTACCTTGAATCAAGTTTGTGTGGCCTAGTGGATAGTTCTCTTCCTTCTATAATGGAGGTCGCGGGTTCAATTCTGGTCTCACGCACAGGCAAAGATTTTTTCCATGATCTATAAAATGGTGGTAAGTATTTACCTATTATCATGAGCAGCCTTCCATCGTTCTTTTGGCGCCTCACAGGTGTGACTCCACCTTTCGCCGCCTCACGGGTATGATTCTCATTTTTCCTTTCCACGCACAGCAACTGACATAAAGATAGTCACACATTTGAACTCAAAGAAGGAGAAGATGTCCATCCACAACCGAGAAGACATTCCCCATGGATCTCTACCTCTATCTTCCTCTCACCTTGCCCTCCATAGTTCTTTTGCCGCCTCACGGGTGTGACTCCACCTTTCGCCACCTCACGAGTATGATTCTCCTTTTTTCTTTCCATGCATAGCATCCGACATAAAGATAGTCACACATCTGAACTTGAAGAAGGAGAAGATGTCCATCCACAACCGAGAAGACAATCCCCATGGATCTCTACCTCTATCTTCCTGTCTACCTTGCCCTCCATGGATCTCTCCACCATGCTCTGATACCAAATGTGAGAAGTGGAGAATGACCTGCCTGGGACTCACCTCCTAGCCTATATATAGCCCTTTCCTAGTCACCATCTAGAGTTCTCTCTAAGGTCCCTCTACTCATCATGAGTAGGTACCTCGTATGAACTCTCTGGCTTTTTGCCTTGGCTATCCCTCGAGCAAGGAACTTCTCATTCCTCCAAGCATGTACATCTCTAGAATATAACATAATAAGTATCTGCATCCTTTCCTTAACTCCACTCTATAAATCTTGTAGACATTTATGCATTTGTTACTTTAGAGTAACCATATCCGTCTCAATCATCAAGACTGCAACCATCTCAACCTCCTCATTTTGTAACATTTGTCTCTCAAGCACAAATAATGGCTTAATTCTAGAATTCAATACCTCGTTTTCAACCTCCAAAGTTGTATTTATTACAGCTAAATTTTGTATCTTTGTGTCCACCAGTTGCTGCATCTTTCTTGTCCATTCTGCAAATTCTTGCAATGACTTCTTAACTTTGAGTATTTCCAATGTTTTTTGCTTTTGGAACTGGATCAAAACTTCTTCATGCTCCTATACCTTCCTCTACAACTCATTTTGTAAACTTTGTACCTAGGATTTCTACAATTGATACTCATCGGAATTAAGTATATCATTAAGTTTTTTTTTCTCATTCAATAACCCATCTATCTCACTATAAACTTATATACTTCATCCAATTTTTGTTGTACTTCATGCACCTCTGCACTGACCTTAGCTTTTGACTATGACAACTATTGCACAGATACCTTATCTACTACTGTCTTTAACATAGGTTCCAATTTCCGCTTCTTAGACAATTTAAAACTTCTACTGACAATCTTAGGCTACTCAAAATCCTCTGATATATGAATCGGTGTCTCATGAAAGCTCATACCCTTAGACGTCTTAATCTTCAACTTCTTTCCTACAGATTCCACTTCAATTGCCTTATATCCCACCTTCAACAAACTATTGTATGTATCATCTTGTTGCTCCTCCACAATGACACAATCCTGGTCCTTCTGCTTAATAATTGACAGATCTCCATTTTTTGCAGAGCTTCTTGCCATATTAGAGTGTCATCTCAAGGCATACATATGTATCAGTAAGTCCATTGTAATTTCCACTCAATATACATTTGATTTCATGATCAATTGTGACCATATATTCATGCGTATGTGAGTGCAATGTTCATTGTCATAGTTCTAACTTTTTAGGTCAAATTGCAAAAAGGATTTCTCTTAGCACATTCTATTTATTCCAATGCTTTAACTTGATAATGGTATCTCTTTAAGTCTACTTTTATATTAAAAAGTTTCATTTCATTTGGATCTATGAGCTGTGAGTAATGCTTATCAGAGCTTCACTCTGTATTCATATCTCTTGCCTCCTAAAAAGTCGAGTTTACATAGGCGGATTGCTAAATTAATTTCTCACCTAGAATCAATCATTTTCAGTGAATTGACTTCCAATAGGTTGCTTTGCTTCCTATTTAGATTCCTCTAAAATTTCTCTGGTCAATTTTGATCAGAGAAAGAGCATTGAGTAAAATACTAAAGGTCATTCTTCAAAAATAGAAAGTCTTGCCTAGTTGACTTTTAGTCAAACTTATTTGTTTTGATTCATCTTTTTGCATGGGATCTTCCAAGGTACATAGGGTGTCTAATAAATACATTGGCAAGCTAAAAGGGCCCACCACATATCTCCGGAGTTCATTTGGTTAGTGTAGTGCAAAGATTTTGCAGCACCACTTCATCTTCATCAAGCTCTAATCCAACTCCTCACAGTGGTATTAGAGCAAGGTTGGACAACATGGTAGATGCATTTTCTTCATCAATTGACAAATTGTACAGAGGTAACTACTCAGCTTGGTCATTAAGGATGGAAGCTTATCTTCAATGCAAGAACTTACATGATTATGTAGTTGGAGATGAAGTTATGCCAAGTTTTAGAAACAAAAGTCGACCTACACAAGAAGCGCAAGAAAGATTGAGCACATGGTGTTCCAAGGATGCACTTGCAAGGTCCTATCTTCTCAAGTCTATCTTAGATTTTTTTTTGCCTCATATCAGAAGTTGTAAAACATCTTAGGAAGTGTGGAATGCACTTGAAGCCTTCTTCTCTTCAAGTATAAAGGCCAGGAAGCATCAGCTATGGTTGGATTTTACAACTCTCAAGAAAGATCTCAAACAAAATGTGACTGACTTTGTCACAAAATCAAGGACATTGCTGATCAGTTAGGAAGCATTGGAGAGGTAATAGATAAGAGCAGATTGTAAGGCAAGTCATCAATGGCTTAAAGGCAGATGACAAGTGGGAAGCTTTTACCATAGCAATGGACCTATACATGGATATGCATGTACCAGACTTCAATACACTTATTGGTAAACTACTCACTCAAGAGGCTAAACTTATGAAGAATGGATAAGGTTCCAAAGGTAATCAATCTTCTGCTTTGTATACTAATAAAAGTAAGTCCAAAGACAACAAAGGAAAAGGAAAGAAAGTGGATGATGAAGCAGGTATACATCAAGCTAACTATGTAGGTAGAGGAAGATATGGAAGAGGTAGAGGTAGAGGTAGAGGAGGAAGACAAGGCAGGGGGAGACCCCAAGAGTCTAATTCTTGTTCTATTTGTGGATTAATCAATCCCACAACTGAAAATTGCTTTAGGAATTCCAGGAATCAAAGAGGCAAAGGCTACAATAGAGGAGGTTATGGCTACTCAAGAGGAAGGATCAACACCTTCAATGGCTATCATAACAATTACAACCATTCAAACTATCAAGAAGGCTATAGAGGAAGAAGAGACTTCAATAATTACATAGAGGACTCAAATCAGGAAGACTCATTGCTAATCATGAATATGGAAATGCCTCAAGGTAAATCTGGTGAGCATGTTTTCTACATAGATTCGGGTTGTTCCAATCGGAAATGTGGCCCTCCTATCAGATTTAGAATATCCAAGGAACAAGCATGAGGTGCAAATAGGTGATGATAGAAGGCCCTTTGTGGAGAAGATAGGAAATGTAAAAGCACCTGATGGAAATATCAACCTACTTAGTAAGGTATTCTATGTTCCTACCATCACAAAGAATTTGATAAGTGTACGGCAGATTGTGGAGAAAGGCTTACAAGTCAGGTTCATAAGAGGAGGAGCATTTGTTGAAGATAAATTCAAGGATTCAGGAGGATTGCAAAGGGTGAAAAGACAAGTAGATTATTCACATTTGAATTGCAAGACACAAGGAACATTGCTCTCTTTAATTATGGTAATTAGACACTCACAGAATTGGAAGTATGGCAAGATGTTAGCACATATTGGTGAAAGATCATTGAAGCAAATATGTAGGGTCCAAAGTGTACTTGGAATCCCTAATTTTTCAAAGAAACATATGATTTATAAGTGTAGTTCATGTCAATTTGGAAAGTCTCATAGGTTACCATTCATGAAGAAAGGATATATGCATGGAGACCACTTGGAATTGGTTCAAACAAATGTATGGGGACCTAACAAGGATGCTTCAATATTTGGATCAAGGTATTATGTTTCTTTCATTGATGATTGCAATAGATGCACAATTCTATACTTTATGAAGCACAAGGATGAAGTCTTTTCATGCTTCAAAAGGTATTTAGCTCTTGTGGAGAACCAAACAGGTAAAACACTAAAGGGGCTCAGGTCAAATGGACAGGGAGAATACTTCTCCCATGAAATTTGATTTTTTCCTTCAAGAAAGGGGAATCAAGAGAGAAGTTACTACAAGGTACACTCCAGAGCAAAATGGAGTGGTAGAGAGAAGAAATAGGACAATTGTTGAAGCTGCAAGGTCTATGTTAAATGAAAAACATTTACCTAATTATTTATGGGCTAAGGTTGTATCCATAGCCACCTATTTAATCAATAGGTTGCCTTCAAAGTCACTTGATGGCATGACACCATATGAGGCTTGGAATGGAAGAAGACCAATCTTGGATCATTGCAAGATTTTTTGATGTATTGCTTATGCCCATGTTCCTCATAGGTTAGAGGGAAGATGGATCCAAAAGTAGAAAGGTGTGTATTCATTGGATATGACAACAACCAAAAGGGCTACATATTATACAACCCAACCAACAAAGGTTTCTTGGTGAATAGAGATGTAGTGTTTGATGAGAATAGTTCTTGGTATGAAGATTGATGCAGGAAGATCAAATTACCTTATGATCTTGAAGAAGATTTCCCAAAGCTTGTCAAGGAGAATCATCCTAAATTTGAAAAGCATGATATCTCAAAAGATGATGAAGAATCTCACATAGAAAAGATCAAAGCATGGAAGTATAAAGGTAAAGCTAAAGTGCGGGAGGTTGGACAAGAGGCAAAATCATCACATCATGGTCTAAGAAGGTCCATGAGGGAGAAAAAAAAAATCGGAGAGGTATGGGTTTGATACTTCTCTAGTTACTAAGCATTCAATCTATATAGCATAGGACATAAATCAAGAGGAACCCTCAACATTTGAGGAAGCCAAGAAGAAATCAGTATGGAAGCATGCAATGGAAGAGGAAATTGAAGCACTTGAGGAAAACAACACTTGGGAAGTGGTTCCCAAGACTTTATCAATGAAAGTGATAGGTTCAAGATGGATTCACAAATTAAAGAAGAATTCTGATGGTTCCATTAACAGGTATAAGGCAAGGCTTGTGGCAAAGGGCTTTGCACAAACTCAAGGAATTGATTATGAGAAAATTTCTCTCTTATGGAAAAGATGCCTACAATCAGAGTTCTACTTAGTATTGCTTCTTCCAAGAATTGGAAGATACTCCAATTGGATGTAAAAAATGCATTACTTAATGGTTGGATAATAGAAGAAGTGTATATGGCACAACGACCTAGTTTTGAGAATCAAGTATATCCTGATTATGTATGTAAACATAATAAAGCTCTGTATGGACTCAAACAAGATCCAAGAGCTTGGAATCACAGGCTTGTTTCATTTCTGTAGGACAAAGGATTTCAATCTAGCAAGGCAGATCCATCACTCTTTATCAAAAAGAGTAATTATAAAGTCATCTATTTATGTGTGTATGTGGATGATATTACACTTACAGGAAATAATGCAGATGGAATGAAGAAGATCATTGATCAGATGAGAGAGGAGTTGAAGATAAGTGACCTAGGTTCACTTACATACTTCCTAGGATTGGAAGTAGTTTACAGAGATCATGGTTAATTCCTTACTCAAAGAAATTGTATTAAAGACATGTTGACAAAATTCAAGATGCAAGATTGTAAGATTGCAGGCACTCCAATGGAAGTTAATCACAAATTAAACTCACATGAAGGTGATCTCATAGAAGATATCATAGGTCATCAAAGCCTTGTGGGTAGTTTGAACTATGCTGCATTGACAAGACTAGATATATGTTATAATGTGAGTGTGCTAATTCAATTTATGCACACACCCAAGAAACCTCACATGGATGCTGCCAAGAGGATACTCAAATATCTCAAAGGGACCATAAATGAAGGGTTATATTACCCTTATGTATCTGATTTAGGTTTAAAGTTGTTCTCTGATGCAGATTAGGTTGGCTCCAAGAAAGACAGAAGGAGTACCTCAGGATACCTTACCTTTGCACGGTCCAAACTTGTTTCATGGTCATCTAAGAAGCAACCTACAGTTGGTTTTTCTTCTATAGAAGCTGAATATAGAGGTCTTGCCATAGCTACTCAAGAAGCAATGTGGATGAAGAAACTATCTATAGATCTTGGATTAGAGGTTGGAACTCCAAGTATTTTTGGTGACAACATGAGTTTCATTCACTTGGATGCCAATCCAATTTTCCATGCAAGGAATAAACATATTGAAGTACATTATCACTATGTAAGAGAGAAGATTCTGAGCAAGGAAATTCAGCTATCATATGTGCCAACTCATCAACAATGTGCAAATTCTTGTAGAAAGGTCTGCAATGTTCTCCTACGTGGGCACATATGCCAAGCTGATCTCCCTAGCAAAGAACCTCTCCCTGACATAATGATAATGCACCTCAATGTGCTTAGTGCAAGCATGAAACACAGGGTTCCTCACAATTGCCAATGCACTCTAACTGTCAGTGAAGATGGTGGTGGCAGAAGACTTACCAACACCCAAATCAGCCATAAGGCCTCTGAGCCACACGCACTCAATAGTCGTTGTGAAAGCTGCCCGATCCTCAGCCTCACAATTGGAAGTGGCCATAGTAGGCTGCATCTTCCTCAACCAAGATATACATGAGCTACCAAGCATGAAGCAAAAACCACTGGTGGACACACGAGTGTCATAGCAACCAGCCCAATCACTGTAAAAAAAAACATGCAAATATGGCAGTAGTGATCCCCCCTTGGGATAATACAATCCAAGTAGTTGGGTACCACTCAAGTAGCGAAAGATGCGCTTAACCACCTGCCAATGCTTGACACCTGGGCAATGCATAAACATGCTCATCTGTGAGACAACAAACTGAATATCTGGCCGAGTAATGCATAAGTAAATCAAGCATCCAACAACCTGTTGATAGAGAACAACATCAAATGCATCTCCAGCATCATGAAGACTCAATCATAAACATGTCTCCATAGGAGTGGCAATAGGCTTACAGACTTCAAGGCCAAAATGCTGAAATAATGTGGCAATATATTTTGTTTGACACAAAGCCATTCCACCATCAACGTGCATAAATTGAAAGCCCAAATAATGATGCAAATGCCCCAAATCAGACATCTCAAATGAGGCATGTAAATCAGCCTTGAAATCAGCAGTATGCTTCTCATGAGGACCAGTGAGTAGCTTGTCATCAACATACACCACAATGATCAGAAGCACATCATTATCACACTTAACATATAAGTTTCTTTTAGTTGGACTATTCTCAAAACCATGTGCAATGAGATAGGCATGTATCTTTTCATACCAAGCACGTGGTACTTGCTTTAAACCATATAATGCCTTCTTTAACCTGCACACCTAGTTTTCATGCCCTTTCTACACAAAGCCACGGGGCCAAAAAAAATACACTTCTTCATGTAGGTCACCATTTAGAAATGTTGTTTTGATCTCCAACTAATGTACATTCCAACCATGATGAGCTGCAAGTGCACAGATGCTATGAACAGTAGTCATTTGGCAAGTAGGTGCAAAGGTTTCATCAAAATCAATGCCTCCTTCCTCTGCATAACCCTTTGCTACAAGCCTAGCCTTATACATGTCAACTGTTCCATCAAGTTTATGCTTCAGCTTGTATACCCACTTAGTGACAATGGCCTTCCTGCCCGGAGGCAAGTCACATAAAGACCAGGTACCATTTTTCATGATAGCATCATATTCAGATTGCATTGCAGCCATCCAATGTTCAAAATTTTGTGCTTCATCAAACGAAATAGGCTAAGTCTCATCATAGAAACTAGAGGCAGCCATAACATAGCAATCTGATGCAAAAGAGGCACTATGAGAGCCTGATCGAGTACGATATGAAAGAGGTGCATCTAATCTGTTGTCACGCAAAGTCTACACCAGCCATTTTGGCATAGTTTTTGCCTCCTCAATGTCAGCTCTCTCATCAACAAGTGCATCATGTAAATCTTCATTAGAAATAGAATGATCTGCATCATTACATGAAACCTGCAATGGTTGAGAAGTTGCCTCATTAGGACCAGCACTAGATTGTCCACCTGTAAAAAGAGGCAGCAAAGTATCATACATGTCTTTGGAGCTAACAGATGTCTCCTTAGTACATGAAAGTAAAGGCTGAATAGCATCTTCCACAAAAACCACATCACGGCTAACCAAAATGCATTTAGTTTGTGGATGATACAGACGATAGCCTTTGCTTTCAAAACTATATCCAACAAAAATATATTTTACTCCTTTATCATCCAATTTCCTGCGATGTTGTTAAAGCACTAATGCATATGCCAGACAACCAAAAACACGTAGATGAGCAACACATGGCTTGTGACCATGCCAAGCCTCATACGGAGTGATAGACCGTAGTGCTTTAGTGAGACACATGTTAAGTACATATGCTACACACATAACAACCTCAAGCCAGAAACTATGTGGTAAGGTCTGACTCTTGACCAAACACCTCTCCATCTCCATGAGTGACCTGTTCTTTTGTTCACCAACTCCATTCAGTTGAGGTGTATATGGCATTGTATATTGATATTTTATCCCACATTCAACCAGAAATGCATTAAAGTCAGAAGACATATATTCCCCCCCTCGATCAGAATGGAGGGTGCCCATTTTACATGCTGACAGATTTTCAGCCAAAACCAAAAACTGTTTGAAGCACATTAACACTTAAGACTTTGCTTTGAGTGGACATACCCATGCATGCCTGGAAAAATCATCAATGAAAGTCGCGAAGTAAAGATAGTTTCCAAAAGAAAGTGTCTGCATAGGACCACAGACATCACTATGTACAAACTGCAATTTATGAGTAGCCCGAACTAAACAATCTTTTGGAAAGGAGGAACGCTGCATTTTGCCCAAAATGCAGCCTTCATAGACATGTTTTCCAGGTGCCTCAAGTTTGGGCAAAGAGGACACCATTTTCAGATTTTTGCAGGTGCAACAACCTAGCAAAATTCAAATGAGCAAAGCATGCATGCCAAAGCTTTGCATCTAGCATAGCCTAAGAATCATGTACTGCACATGTTGAATCATTCATAGATTCTTCATAATCTATGAGCTTATACAGCCCATGAGACAAAATGCCTGAAGCAATAATCACATCGCCATTTGATAGATCATGAAATATACATTTGTCATCAACAAATTTCACAACCAAACCAATCTTGGCTAAGGTTGAAACTGATAACAGATTCTTCTTGATCCCTGGGAAAAATAAAGCATCTGATAATGTAAAAGAACTACCATCAGTAGTAGTCAGAATGATCTTACCAACTCCCATAACAAGATAAGAGGAGTTGGTGTGTGTAACAGTATTCCCTGTAGGGGCAGGCTCGAGTGAAGAGAAGAAATTGTGCTGCGAGGTAATATGTTTGGTCGCCCCACTATCAAAGTACCAAACATCTGAGTCTATTGCAGACATGCACTGCTCATGAGAAGATGGGTCAAAAGTACAAATAGTAGTAAACACCCATTCTTCATTCTGCACAAGATTAGCAGACTCTGTTTTTGGTGTAGAGGCCTCTACAACAACCATTCCGACCTCTTTCTTCTGTGCCTCTTTGGCAAACAGTTTTGGACAGCTCTTAATGACATGATCATTTTCTTTACAATATTTACAAAACAATTTCTGCTTTTCTGATTTCTTCTCATCTTTGTCTTCCTTCTTTGAGTGTGCAGCATTTGCAGATTTTTGCTTACTAGTAGAAGAGCTCCATTTACCTTTGCCCTTCTGACTAGCCAGGAAAGCGTGATTTGCAACACACATAATAGACATGTTCTACCTAGACTGGTCTTCCTGCAACAAAATAGAAACTAACTCTTTAAATCTTAAGGCATTTGGATTTCCTTTCATCATCAAATGAAGAGTAGAAGCAGAACTCTAATATGATTCGAGAAGACCATTCAGAATAGTTTGCACAAGTGAACTGTCAGGAAGGACTTCATTTGCAGAAATTGATTGTTCCTTCAAATCCTTGATCTTTGTCAGAAAACTATCCATAGAGTCACATTCATTCATGTCCTCACTCTCCAACTGTTTTTGGAGGTAAGCAACACAAGCCTCAGTCCTAGCCTGGTACAATGTGGTCAGTGTATCCCAAGAATCCTTAACTGTTCTACAAGAGCAAATGTGAGGAATAATGGAACTTTTGATAGACAAAGCTATCAATGCATATGTTTAAGCATCTCTGCCATCCCAATGAATTTGCTCTGCAGTAGGTGTAGCAAAAACCACAACACGAACAGGAATCTAAAGAATATCAACATCTTCAATGCCATTGGCATTAGCTTCAATTCCTGTATTTACAGGTGTAATAGGATGTTTTTCAACACCTTGCACAATGTTCCACAGTCCTTTTGCAACCAATACATGTCGCATCATATAACCCCACAATGGGTAATTTGTACCATCCAACTTATCCTCAACAACCAGCATACAAAATATTGTTGGTGCAAATGTACAAGCCTACAGATTTGGCTTAGCATGGAAGACATTGTGTGGAAGCACTTGATGAGTCATGTGAAATATAGCTTGTAACTACTTGATCATATACCATTGTAAATCATTAAATCCTTGGAGAATTTTGTAAAAGCTTATAACTCATGGAGTTATGAGGAATATTAGCTACGAATTCAAGATGAGGGAATGTCTCCTAAATTAGAGGAGTTACTTTTTTATTGGAGCCAAGTTTGAATTCAAAATTTAGCCTTAAAAGAAATACTTATAAAAAGGTCTTGTAAAACTTGCAAGGGAGGAGAAAATAGTGAGACAGATAATCAATGGCATCAAGGTAGATGATAAATGGGAATCCTTCACAACTGTGATGGATCATTATATGGATATGCAAATCCCTTATCTAACCACTCTCATGGGACAACTCTTCACCCATGATGCCAAGCTCAACAAAAATGGTGAACCATCAAGATGTAACAATTCTTCTGCCCTCTATACAGATAAATGAAAGTCTAAGGATAAAGGAAAGAGTAAAAATTTTGAAGATGAAGGTGCTACTTCTCAAGCTAACTATGTAGGGCGAGATAGGAATTCAAGAGGAATGGGCAGAGGAGGTAAGCAAGGTAGGGGGAGACCTTTCAACTCTTCCCCATGCAATATATGTGGACTATCTAATCACACAACAGATGAGTGCTATAGGAACTTCAAGAACCAGAGAGGAAGAGGATTCCAAAGAGGTGGCTGCTCACAATCAAGAGGAAGATTCAACCATAATCAAGGTTACAACCATGGCCACAACAACAATTACAACAACAATTACAACAACAATTATCAAGGAGGATAAAAATCAAGAGAAGACTTCAACAACTATACAGAGGATCAAGAGGATTCTCTTCTCATTATGAACATGACCTCAAAACAAGGTATAAATGATGAGCACCTCTTCTATATTGACTCAGGTTGTTCAAACCATGTAGCAGACAATACTGCTCTCCTTTCTGATCTTGAAGAGCCCAAGGGAAAGCACCAAGTGCAGACAGGTTATGATACCAAGCATTTTATTTTCAAGGTAGGAAATGTCAAAACTTCTGATGGGAATAAGAATTTGTTGAGCAGAGTTCTTTATGTACCTACCATCACAAAAAATTTGATGAGTGTTGGGCAAATAGTGGAAAAGGGTTTGTAGGTTAGGTTCAATAAATTTGCAGCCTTTGTGGAGGACCCCCAACATGGATTCAAGAGAATTTCAAAGGGAGAGAAAACAGGTAGATTGTTTACATTTGAGCTTGAGTACACTAGAAACATTGCACTTTATAATTATAAGGATCAAACCTTGTCTGAGTTAGAGATATGGGACAAAAGACTAGGACATATTGGTGAGAGAACATTGAAGCAGATATGTAGAGATCAATGTGTACTTGGAATACCTAATGTATCCAAGCAACATATGATCTATAAATGTGGTGCATGTCAGTTTGGTAAATCACACAGGTTACCCTTTGCAAAGAAAGGCTATATGCATGAGGATTATTTGGAACTTGTCCACACAGATGTGTGGGGACCAAGCAAGGACCCTTCAATTTCAAGCTCAAGGTACTATGTGTCATTTATTGATGATTTCAGCAGGTGGACTATCTTGTACTTCATGAAACATAAGGATGAAGTGTTTAGTTGTTTCAAAAAGTATCTTGCACTTGTGGAAAATCAAAGAGGAAAGAGTTTAAAGAGGATAAGGTTATGGAAGAGGTGAGTACTTCTCCAATGAGTTTGATGCATTCTTGCAGGACAGAGGTATCAAGAGAGAGATCACAACTAGATATACTCCTGAGAAAAATGGAGTAGTAGAGAGGAGTAGCAGATTGATTCTGGACGCAGCTAGATCTATGCTAAATGAAAAGAAGTTGCCTAATTATTTTTGGGCAAAGGCTGTCTCTACTGCCACTTATCTTATTAATAGGTTACCCTCTAAGTCCCTTGATGGGATGACCCCCTATGAGGCATGGAATGGTAGGAGACCATCACTTGAACATTGAAGAATATTTGGATGTGTTGCTTATGTGCATGTTCCATCTCAAATCAGAGGTAAGCTAGACCCTACGGCAAAGAAATGCATTTTCATAGGGTATGATATAAATCAAAAGGGGTATAGGCTTTATAATCCATCCAACAAAGGATTTATGGTCAGTAGAGATGTTGTGTTTGATGAGAATGACTCTTAGTTTGAATGTGAATGCAGGAAGGTCAAATTTCCATATGACTTGGAAGAAGAATTTCCAAGCGTCACTAAGGAGGAGCCAAACACAATTGAAGACATCAAATCAGATGATCAGGACACCATCAACTTGGAAGAATTTAGAGCATGGAAATCAAAGGGCAAGTTCAAGATGAAGAGGTTGGAGGACATACATGAGTCATCCAACCAAGCCTTAAGGAGATCACAAAGAGAGAGTAAGAAGCTAATCAGATATGGGTATGATACTTCATTAGTCAATAAGTGTTCTATTTATCTTGCTAAGGATTTATCACTTGAAGAACTGTCTTCATATGAAGAAGCAAGCACCAAAGCAGAATGGAAGGAGGCTATGGATGAAGAGATAGAAGCACTCCAAGAGAATGACACTTGGGAGCTAGTACCCAAGAAAGCATCAATGAAGGTAATTGGTTCTAAGTGGATTTAAAAAATCAAAAGGAATTCAGATGGATCCATAAACAGGTACAAAGCTAGGCTTGTGGCTAAGGGTTTTGCACAAACCCATGGAATAGACTATGAGGAAACCTTTCACCAGTGGCAACGATGCCAACCATCAGAGTATTGGTAAGTGTCTTGCATCTAGAAATTGGAATATGTATCAACTAGATGTGAAAAATGATTTTCTCAATAGGTAGATTTCAGAGGAGGTTTACATGGTTCAACCTCTTGCCTATGAAGATCTAAGCAAGGTAAATCATTTATGCAAATTAAAAAGGGCTCTTTATGGTTTGAAGCAGGCACCTAGGGCATGGAACCATAGGTTAACAACCTATCTTCAAGACGAAGGATTCATGATGAGCAAGGCAGATTCTTCTCTCTTTATCAAGAGGCATAGTTCAGAAATGATATATTTATGTGTATATGTGGATGACATCATTCTTACAGGTACTGATGCCAATAGCATCAAACAAATCAAAAACCAGATGATGCAGGAGTTTAAGATCAGTGACCTAGGGTTTCTGACATATTTTCTTGGACTTGAGTTGCTATATACTAACTCTAGAATCTACATCACTCAAAGGAAATATGTGCAGGACATCTTGAAGAAGTTCCACTTGGAGGATGCAAAAGTAGCTAGCACCCTTATGGAGGTAAATCATAAATTAAGTGCTCATGAAGGTGATTTTCTTGAAGACATTGTAGGTGATCAAAGCATAGTTGGAAGTCTAAACTATGCAACATTAACAAAGATTGACATATGTTATGGAGTAAGTTTTCTGAGTCAATTCATGCATAAACCTAGAGCACCTCACTTGGAAGCTGCTAAAAGAATTTTGAAGTATCTCAAAGGTACTCAAAATCAAGGTCTTTACTTCCCATAGACATCAGATTTGGACATAAACTTGTACTCAGATGCAGATTGGGCACGATGTAAGTATGACAAAAGAACTACTTCTAGCTATTTATCTTTTGCAGGTGATAAGCCCATCCATGGTCTTCTAAGAAGCAACCAACTATTGCTCTATCTTCAACAAAGGCTGAATACAGGGGATTAGCGAATGCTACACAAGAAGCTATTTGGATTATATTGCTCTACTCAGATTTGGGGCGTCACACTCATTCACCAATAATCTTTGGTGATAATATGATATCTTTGCATCTTGCAGCCAATCCCATTTATCATGCAAGAACTAAGCATATAGAAGTGCACTATCACTATGTTAGAGAGAAACTCTTGAGCAAAGAGATTCAACTAGCATATGTATCTACAAATATGCAGTGTGGTCGTTTGTTAACAAAAGCACTTGATAGTACTAAACTTTGCAGGTTTAAAACCATGATTGGATTACAAGATATTCAAGAAGATTGATGAAGAAATGCAAGCCAAGATCTTTGGCTTGAGGGGGAGCTATTGGTGCAAATGTACAAGCCTACACATTTGGCTTAGCATGGAAGACATTGTGTGGAAGCACTTGATGATTCATGTGAACTATAGCTTGTAACTACTTGATCATTTACCATTGTAAATCATTAAATCCTTGGAGAATCTTGTAAAAGCTTATAACTCATGGATTTAGGAGGAATATTAGCTACAAATTAAAGATGAGGGAATGTCTCCTAAATTAGAGGAGTTACTTTTTGATTGGATCCAAGTTTGAATTCAAAATTCAAACTTAGAAGAAATACTTATAAAAAGGTCTTGTAAAACTCGCGGGGTAGTGTGTCTCATTTTAGAACTCTCTCCTTGATCATTTGTAGAACTTGAGTAGCTCACAACATAGCTCAATCAGTTCATCATCATTGAGCATCATTATAATGCCAATGAATCTTTACAATCATGTGTTATAATACATATAGCTCATTGAACATCTCTGTCTACTTCTCTGCTATGACTAGTGAGAACAGTCAACTTCTTCTGGTTATATCTCAGTGAATACTCAACCATTTTGCATACTGTTTGGCTTGTTGGCACTAGCCTAAAGTCTAATTTGTGCTATAAAAATTTCAAGGCATTTGGTTTTGGCATCTTGGAGAAATCGCCTTGGAAGTGCTCACTGTTCATCTACTAGTTAGTCCCTAAAAAGTCGGGGGTAAGATTTGATTTGCTAAATTGATTTCTCAGAGCATAGTTGATTGATCATTTTAAATGATTCCACTTGCAATCATTAGCTATCTAAGCTAATTGAATTCCCCTAAAAGGAATTTTGTCAATTGATACTGTACTATGAGCTTTGTGTAAAAAAGCCAACAGGTGTATGGACTAAAAATAGCAAGTTTTTCAACACTAGCTATTCTTGAACTAGCATGTTTTGGATTAATCGTTTCAAGCATTAACTCCAAAGTACATAGGTACTTTCTTGGTGTTATTTGCAAGCTAAAAGGGCCTATTTTATAACTCTGAAGTGTATCATGGTTGGTACAAAGCAAGTTTTAACAACACCACCTCACTTGCTTGAGGTATCCATCCATCTCTTCCAACAAATATATCATTGCTTTCAACCATGGCAACTGACTAAAATACCTTGATGCAGAAAAATGATTGTGTCTTAAAAAGTTGAACAGAACTACCCAAACAAGTTCTGCTGGACCTGTAACAGACTTCGAGACGCTTATGCTGGCGAACCAAAACTTGTATATATCTTTGGCACAAAAAGACAAAATACCCTCCATAAGTGCTACGATAGTGCATTCGGTGCCCAAAAAGAGCTTAGATCGCGATTTTGGCACAACAAAGCAAAGCATTTTTTATCTCTAAAACTCCCTGAGTATAAGTACCAAGTTTTGTGCGATTCTGAGACTATGACGGGAGGGGTGTCGATGACACCCTAGATGAAGCGGCTACCTGCTCTGATACAAATTGTTGGAGTTAGACTTCTACGAAGCACGCGAACAACACAAGGAAGAAGAAAAAGCTTGGAACACAAAAACACAATACAGAATGTATTACCACTAGAATGTACAAAGATAAGTAGCCCGTTAGGGCAATAGGCATATATACAAGCCGGGAGAAAAAACCTCCTAAAGAGAGAAAAAAGTGCCCTAGCGGTCTTAGAGTGTTCACACACATCACTACCTAAGTATATCAACAAATCTTGGCTCCAACATTCACTATATATATGCATGACTTTTTTAGTCGCGGGACATGTCTCCATCTTTTGCCTAGCTTCTTGCCATATTAGAGTGTGATCTCAAGGAACACACATGTAGCAGTAAGTCCATTATAATTTCCACTCAATATAAATTTGATTTCATGAACAGTTGTAACCATATCTTCATGCCTATGTAAGTGCATTGTTCACTGTCATAGTTCTCAGTTATTTAGTCAGATTGCAAAAAGGATTTCTCTTAGCATAGTCCATTTTTCCAATGCTTTAACTTGATAATGGTAGCTCTCTAAGTCTACTTTTATATTACAAAGTTTCATTTCATTTGGATCTATGAGTTGTGAGTAATGTACATCAGAGCTTCACTGTGTATTCATATCTCTTGCCTCCTTAAAAGTAGAGTTTACATAGGTGGATTTCTAAATTCCTCATCATAGAGTCAATCATTTTCAGTGAGATAACCTCCAATAGGTTGCTTTGCTTCCTAATTAGATTCCTTTAAAAGCTCTTTGGTCAATTTTGATCAGAGAAAGAGCACTGAGTAAAATACTGAAGGTCATCCTTCAAAATTAAAAAGCCTTGCCTAGTTGACTTTTAGTCAAACTTATTTGTTTTGATTCATCTTTTTGTAAGTGATCTTCCAAGGTACATAGGGTGTCTAATAAATCCATTGGCAAGCTAAAAGGGCCCATCACATATCTCTGGAGTTCATTTGACTGGTGTAGTGCAAAGATTTTGGAGCACCACTTCATCTTCATCAAGATCCAATCCATCTCCTCACAAGTGCTACTACTTCCACCCACTTTGTGCAATAATCGATTGCCACTAGAATATACATATTTCCACACTAACTAATTGGCTTAATAGGACCTACAAAATACATTCCCCATTTTTGAAATGGATCTAATGGCAAAACTAGATGATCCGTCATTCTATTCGAATTGCTTGGTTGACCTAATTTCTGACAAATGACACACCTTTTGGCAAATTCATGAGCATCCTTTAATACTGTAGGCCACCACAACCCAGCTTGTAGAATCTTTTTACCTGTAATATCCCCTGATAGATTTCCTCCTCCTGCTCCTGAATGTGCTTCTTGCAAAACAGCTGGTTGCTCAAAATCTAGCACACATCTTCTAATTAGCCGATCCACCCCTTTTTTATATAATGCACCTACTATTACCAAACATGGCCTACTCTTTAAAGCAAACTTCCTTCTCTGATCAGGTGTAAACAGTGGAGGTAATATTTCCATCTATTAGGAATACTAACAACTCGTCATACCAAGAATCAGAGTCAACAATCTAAGCATTAAATAACTGTGCATCCAGAAACTCATCATTCACTCCCACTTGTGCTTCTCCTGATTCTAATCAACTGAAATAATCAGCCATGGCATGCTCTTTACCTTTGGAGTATGAATGATCATAAAATCAAATTCGTGTAATAAAAGCATCCATCTTTCCAATCTTCCTATCAATAGAGGCTTCTTGATAAGATATGCCAAAGCCTGATGACCTACATGGGAAACCACTTTATTACCCAACAAATAATGTCTGAATGTCTTCAACACATATACCATTGCCAACGGCTCATGTTCAATTGCTAAATAATTCCTTTCTGCTGAAGACAATACTCCACTCGCATAATAAATTGGTCTATACCATCCTTTTTCTTTTTGTTGCATCAACATTGCTTCTACTGCTACATCTGATGCATCTACAAGTATGTGAGAAGGTAAAGACCAATCCAACGAGTGCAAAATTGGAGCTACTGAAACCATCTTTTTTAATAACTCAAAAGCCTTCTCTTGAGCTTCAGCCCACACAAAGGGAACATCTTTTTTTGTTAAATGCGTCGAAGGTAATGAGATATTAGCCAAGTACCTCAAATATCTAGCATGCCATTTAATTTGGCCTACAAACCTCATTCCTTCACATTTCTCGGAGCTTTAGTTGTCCTAATAGCTTCAATTTTCTTAATATCAATAGCCATCCCCTCTCTTGAGATAACATGGCCTAATAAAATACCACTCTTCACTGCAATGACACTCTTGAACAGACTCAGCACCATTCTGAATTTTCTACATCTGTCAAAGCCAGATTTCAGATGCAACAGATATTGTACCTTTTTTCCAAATATGAAAAATTCATCCACAAAGACTTGCATAAAATCTTGCAAATAAAGCTCAAAAACTTTATGTGCCACATAATTAAATGAAGGTGGTCCATTTTTTAATCCAAAGCTCTTGATTGTAAACACATATGCACCAAATTCTGTAATAAATGTTGTTTTGTGTTGATCATGTTCAACAACACGAATCTGATTATAGCCAAAAAATCCATCTAGAAATCTATACATTTCATGTCCACCTACAACATCAAGTACCGTGTCACAAAATGGCATGGGAAAGGATTTGTAATTGTAGCTGCATTTAATTTTTTATAATCCACACAAATCCTCAACTTCTTATTCTTTTTAGGAACAACAATAATGGGAGATAACCATGTCACTTGATTAACCAGTTTAATGAATCCAACTCCCAATAACTTGTCAATTTCATCTTTAACCTATTTTGCAAAATGTGGATTCATTCAGTACCTCTGTTGCACAATTGGAACTGCATCTATTTTTAAATGAATCTTGTGTTGATCTAAATGTGGATCTATGCCTTTCACTTGTGAGTAATCCCAAGCAAATACGTCAGTATACTCCTATAACAAAGAAACTAGATCTTCCAAGAACTGACCTTCCACTTCTTTAATAACTTACTCTCACCATTCTTTGTTCAGCCTCAATCCCTAGATTGATCTCTTGAAGTTCATCTTCCTTCACCCTTCCAGATCCTGCATTGCGCATACACTTTCTCAACCAAATTTATTACCTCCTTTTCTTCCTGATCCAATTTCTGTTGAGTTGGAATTTCTAGATTCTACTCAAATAATTGTCTCAGCTTTGTTCCTTCCATTACCGCTGGTTCACTACCATTTTCCAACAACTCCTCCTCTTTTGATAATACTCCTTCCGCATATACTTCCAATACTAGAACCACAATTGGATTTTCCTTCAAAAATTCTTCCTCTTCATCATCTTCTATCTCCTCCGCTAGACTAATGGTATGAGCCATCAAAGGCTTTTCTCTTACGGACATATTCCTTCTTCCTTTCATTGGTATTGTGACCTTCTTTTTACCCTTCGTGATAACAACCATGTTTAAACCCCAATCTTACCTTACCTTGGCCAACCTGAACCATGGTCTCCCTAACAATATTTCATACAGATAAGTAGATTAAATCATTCTAATTACCACAAAATTAACCATAAATGACATTCCTGCAATTACTATCTATTGTTGCTTCAGAATACCCAAGGGTTGAACTCGTGTCTGATCTGCCATCTTAACTTGAAAAGGTGCTGGAGCTAGAGCCCCATTCCCCATTTCCTTAAATATGTGTTCAGGTAATATGTTCTCCTGAACCACCATCCAACAAAACTTCATCAAACCATCTTTGCTTATACTGTGCCTGAATTACTGGTACTACAAAGTCCACATCAGCTAGATCAATACTATTTGCTGATGTTGAAGGTATCTGTGTAGCTGCTCGTTTTGATTGTTGAACAATCAGCCTTTTCAACAATTTTTCTCTAAAAGTTAGTACTAAGGATAACATTTGATCCAAGGATAATTGTAAAGGAGAGTTAATAATTACCTCAAACCAATCATTGTCCAAGTCTTGCTGAGTCTTCATCCCATCATCTTTCTTGGGTTTATGAATGGGCATTAAGTCCCCAACATTCTGCAATAAAATCTGACTTTTATCTTACTTTTATTGATCTTGCTGGATCTGTTTCTGTACTTCATTCCGAATCTGCCTTTGCTCATGCCAATCAATAGGACCTTTATTTTTGGATCTTGTTATTACCAAAACTTCCACCTCCTTTATCATGGCACATTGTCTATAGTCACAATTCCATTTATCCTCATGACCATTTTTTGAGGTTCCTGATGTACTCGCACTTGGATTAGTGTGAACTTCTTGATCTGATAAATCAATTACAATAACATTCCCCTGAGCAGCTTGCTAAGCTTGTTGCTTCTGCTTCCCTTGCTGGTTATTCTGATTATATCGAATAATTGCTATACCTCTTTCCTCTCTATGCTTAACCCATAAAGGATAACTAGGACCAATCCAATGATCTGGTGCAGAGCATTACCCACATGGCATCACTCTAGCTAGTCGTCCTTGTTGATTTCCCTATTGTTGACCTTGTTGGTTCCCTTGTTGATTTCCTTAATCTCTCCATGGAGGTCTTCCTTGCTGCTTGTAGCATAATTTGTTGCAACCTCATTATTACCTCTATTATCTTGTCTTGAATTTTGCCGTCTATGCTTGGGGTTATTCCAGCATTGGCTTGTAGTATGGCCTTCTTTCTCACATATTACATAATACCTTTTGTCCTTAGTTGCAATTATTGAGTATCCATGATTCTTTAATCGACTGATCATAGCTTCCTCTTTACTCTACTTCCCTTTTTGTTTGCGATGCCTTCATACCACTGCCTCTTCATCATCACTCTTTGATTCCGAATCAGTCGTACCTTTCTCTGATTCTGATGCTCAATTGGATCCTTCATCAGATCTAGAACTGTTACACTTTCTCTTTGTTCTACCAAAGCTTCTTTCTACTCTTGTAGCAGCCAACACTAAAATATCAAATCCATTAGCTATGTCAACACCAGATACTACATGCCTAATGCTGCTTCTCAATCCTTTTAGGAAATAACCCACCAACATCTCGTCGGTAGGTTTCTCATTGCCTTGTAATCTTTCCATTAAAATTCTAAATTTCTAAGCATAATCTTCCACTAACATGTTCTTTTGTCGAATTGCTCTCAACTTCCTCAAAACATTTGAGGGAGTCTTTTCTCTTCTAAATCTTTGTAAAAATGCTAATCTTAGTGCATCATAAGTAGCAAAATGAGCAATATCATATTGGTTGAACCAACTCATGGCTCTTCCTTCCAATGTGGATGCAAACTGTTGTAATTTAACTGCATCACCATATATTGTTGGATATCCATTTGTTGTCCACTTTATTTCAAATTGAGCAATGTGACAGTCTGCATCTTCCTTTGATCCTCCTCTAAAGTTTGTTGCTTTTACTCTAGGATTAGGAGGTGGTTGCGCCATGGGCAGTGGCTTAGGTGTGCGCCTAGTCCTTTGCATAGTCATCCCTCTAAGTGGGTCGAATTGGAGTCGTCTTCTAACTCCTGTAGCTGCTTCTGTCAAGATCAACGCTCCTAGTATTCTTCCCACTAGCCTTGCTTCTGTTGCACCTCTTCCTCCTTGCTCCTCTTTAACTTCAAAATTAGAATCTTCTTGTGCTTCGTACCAGTCATAGAAATTAGGAAAGGGATCCACGTTACCAGCTTGTGCTTGGGAGCATGTATAATATACTTTACCAACTCTTCACCTTCTTTCTGACATTCATTTTTTGCTTCTCGAGCAAACACAATAGGATCGCCAAATGTGTTGGGATTCAGCAAGACATAACTACTTACTCACACTACAAACTTTCAAGAAATCAATCTCATCATTGATCTTTGCTCACACAATAAAAACGTTCAAGTACAAAATTTAGATTCACCACTTCCATGCTACGCCAGCACAATATCTACCTGGATTTTGCTCAAACAGACATAGAGTTACACTTGCACTGAGTAGGAAGGAAAAAATACTTCATTAAAGTTTCTTTGAATAACAGAGGTTACAAGGTAGGTAGCAGTAACACTTCTCTGAAATGATATTACTGGAGAGCATTGATAGCATTTAGCCTACACAATCTAGAGTAGGAATCTTTATTCTTCTTCTTGTCAAACAACCACTTCTTCTTGGACAGATACTCTCGTCTATCATGAATACAATCTGCGCTCTAAAAGAACTATTTGCACGAACATAATCACACGACATCAAGGCCTAACTAATTTTGTAACTGCTTATTAAAATTCCGAGTAAGCAACATCCTATTCAGCAACATTCCAATTCAGCAACATCAGATTCAGCAGACCTTCAGAAATCCGACTCACTACTTATTCTTCCAATTTCTCTCCCCTCAACACGCAACATATATAATTTGATACTAACAACAAGTACAAAGATTATGGAATTGTCCACCCATGCTCTCTCAAGGTAGAGCTCAAATGGTGATCTAGACAACTCTAGATAGAGAGTTATAAGGTAGAGGTATGTTAGCTTAATTCGATATATGTGGTGGTGTAGAGCTCATGTATATATAGGCTAATGAAGAGATTTGACTTCCACAGACGGCTATACATGGGTGGTAGAACGTGGGTGGCCGTTACGTGCATAATCCCTATACGTGGCTTAGGCTGGTTCAACCAACCTTACAAATATGAATGATTTATAACTTTGATAGGAAATATTCCATGGAATATTCCCTTTATTATCACATCGAGGGTGTTGCCCCCCATTGCCCCAGATCCAATAATTGGGGACCCTAGTAACTTTCTTTTCTTACAATACCTTACATTCTCCAATTTGACCTTCATCCAACATGCAAGCTGTGATTCCCATCAATTGGTAATTCATGCTTTGCTTCTCCTCATAATGGGGGCCCTAAAAAATGTGCATTAGTACATACAATCATGAGAGGTAGAAATTGGTCATATATAAGCATGATGAGGGCGCATTGTTGGGGTAGTCCTTTTGGCTCTTCCTATCTAGAATACTATTCCACCCTCTAAGTCATGTGGCTTTGACCATCCTCTAAAAGTTCAATTTACTTGAACCTTACCTTACTTCTTAGTCTCTTCGAGTTGTGGAGTCTGTTAAATATGCTCAATACTCCACCCTCATGTGACCACAAATGATCCATGGTGCTCTAAGTTGTAAGGCCCCCATTATGAGGAGAAGCCATTATGAGAGCCCGGATATTTGTGGAACCCTAACTTCCAACTTAGATGAGGTCTATGTGTGACTGTTGATGGTTGTAGATGATCTTTGTGAGCCTAGCCATTAGGTTAGGTAGGACATAAACTTCCAAGCCATTGGGTTGCCATTTAAGGTGAAAATAAAGGCCCTGTGGCATCACACAATTTCCCCATAGAACCTTAATGGGGGGAGTGCAGAGGGGGGCTTGCCCCCTTCTACGGGGTCTGGGGGGCCTATCCCCTCGGCCTGTAGGGCCAAGACGATAGGACTTCTGTTCGTGGAGATATTGTCGGATCGTATATTTTACCGACTATTTTGTATCTCCCGACTACGTTTATCTATACCGAACCGCCTTGTAAAATCTATATAAGCATGACCCAGGTTGAGCCTTATATAGCATTGCACACTAGTAAGCCCTTCATCTAGAGTCTGTCTAGATCGCCATCTAAGCTCCACAGTGGGAGTGCACGGGTGGACAGTACCATCATTGTAACTGCATTATGCTCGGCAATCTGAGAATTTGAGTTCTCTATCTCTCAGTCACCATCTATCTTTGTCTGCGTTTTTCTCTCAACTCTGTCTATAGGTCTATTCCGCTGTGCTGTTATTTTCTTACAGAGTCATGCCTTGATTTCCATCTAGCCATGTCGCCTACTACACTAGCCTCCTTAGGTCCTCTTCCCATATTATCTTATCAGCCTTTCGTTCATGAGCTCTTTAGTATCATCCCTAAGAGATAACTGCTTGCAAAAATTTTCCTTGAGATGCAATGGGAAGTAGTCTCGATGCCCCTTGTCCTTTGGATCACAAGGACCCTTCCCTTCCACTACTTCCAATGAGGGTGGATGCTTGCCCCCCGAGTCCTTATGTACTCACTCATGGCCCCTCAATGAGTTTTATGATAGTTTGTTCAATGAATTCTCATGTCATTCTATTAGATATACTCAATACTCCACCCTCAAGTAATAACAAACAATCCATAGTGCTCCAAGTTGTAAGGCCTCCCATTAAGAAGAATCCATTGTGAGAACTCCTACATTTGTGGCAACCTAACTTCCAAGTTAGATGAGGTCTATGTGTGGCTGTTGATGGTAATAGATGATCTTTTCAAACCTATCCATGAAGTTAGCCAAGGCATAAACTTTTGGGCCATTGGGTTTTCATTCAAGGTGAAAATAAAGTGTTTTGGTATTTCATTGTTTCCATATACTAGAGCCTTAATGGGAGGAGTGCAAACGATAGGATTTCAGTTCATCAAGATATTATAAACAATTATATTTTTCTAACTATTCTACATCTACTAACTATGTTTTTTCTATAATGACTCCCATCATAAAATCGATATAAGCATGACCTATGCAAATCTTTACACACCATTCCACACTAGTAAGCCCTTCATCTAGAGTCTATCTAGATCATGATAATAAGCCCTTAGTTTCCCATTTCAAAGTATCGAGAAATGAATGTCATGTGCATGTTCTAGGTAGGGAGACAAACAACCTTCAACCAAAGAGCATTAAATGTATCTTCTTAGGATACAATGAGGATAAGAAGGCCTATATGCTTTGTGAGATTGAGGCTAAGAAGATCATGACGAGTTATGATCCAGTGTTTAAGGAGGTGCATCCACATAAAATGGAGGAGAAAGAGAGAGCTTCCACTTTATCATCAAGTAGTTAAATGAGTTCTATGTGTGCTTGTTGATGATAATAGTTGATCTTTGTGAGCCTAACCATGAGGTTAGGTAGGACATAAACTTTTGGGGCATTAGATTTCCATTCAAGGTGAAATATATTTTTTTAGGCAGGAAGGGGGGGGGGGGGGGGGGGGGGTGTTAGATATACTCAATAGTCCACCCTCAAGTAACCATACATGATCCATGGTGCTCTAAGTTGTAAGGCCTTCATTATGAGAAGAATTGTGAGAGGCAACATATTTTTGGAACCCTAACTTCAAAGTTAGATGAGGTGTATGTGTGATTGTTGATGGTAATAGATGATCCTTGTGAACAAGGTTACAATAAGAACCTTTTGGCATTACACAATTTCCCCATAGAACGTTAATTGGGGGAGTGTAGAGGGAGTCTCGCTGACTATTTTTCCTATACTGACTAATTTTTTCTATACAGATTCCCATTATAAAAGCTAAAATTATGCACTAGTAAGCCCTTCATCTATAATCTATCTAGATTTTCATCTAAGCTCCATATTGGATCGCACGGGTGGATAGTACCATCTTAGTAATTGCATTCCTCTTGGAAATTTGAGAATTTGAGTCCTCTATCTCTCGATCTACATCTCTCTCAATCTACATTTTTCTCATCTCTTTTTATCGGTTTATTCTGATATGTTGTTTTCTCTTACAGATTCCCATTGTGACTCTACCCTATCTGAATGTCGCAACTTGAAGGAACTTCATGCTTGTTCACAAGACCATGTCTCTAGCAAGGGACCCATGTTTGATTGCACCCTTGTGGCATCATGCAATTTACTCAAGAGTTATAATCCTTACTATTTAATAAGACTTGGAAATTAGTCCCTCTTCCACCTGAATACAAAGTGATTACATGTCGTTGGTTGCTCTAGAAGAAACTTAACTTAGATGGCTCCATGTCTCACCACAAAGCCTGTTTAGTCCTGTGGGTACTCTCAAATCCTTTGTCTTGACTATATTGACACCTTCTTTTGGTCATCCATCTAACATCCAAGCACCTCCTCTTTGCTCTCGCTATTGAGGCTGATTTGGAAATTGACCATGTCGATATACATAGCTCTTCTTACATTGTGACTTGCTTGAAGCGATTTACATAACTCACATGAATATTTCATATTTGGAGATCACCCTACTTATATGCGCCATTTGCATAGGTTCCTCTATAGTCTTATCCAATTATGGCTCCACATATTCAATTCATTTATGTTGATTCATGGTTATAGTCTTATCCAATTATGGCTCCACATATTCAATTCATTTATGTTGATTCATAGGTTCCTCTATAGTCTTATCCAATTATGGCTCCACTCGTTTTTACGGCGAAAGAAGGCATTTGGATGCATCTTGAAACTACACCATTTTAGATACTATGTGATGACCAGTCCTGCATACACGATACCAACAACCCAAACACTCCGAGAAGATGACGCATGTTTGATCTCAAATACCACACTTCATTCGAGAATTCATCGAACAAAGGAAAGTTCAGTTCAACTCTCGTATACATCCACTCATCTCATGTGACAAAGCAGACGTCAATTCAATTCTTGTATACATCCACTCATCTCATGTGACAAAGCACACTTCAGTTCAACTCTCGTATACATCCACTCATCTCATGTGAGCTGATATGCTCACTAAGCCATTGACGGCTGATAATTTATGTTTCGTCGAAAGCACTTTGGTCTTATGGATGTAAGACGATAATTAGCCCCATGTAGCTAAGGGGAAGTGTCAAATGCGCGTGTGTACGTAACTCCAAGAAACGGCCCATAAGACACACCTCGGGGTCTTCCAAGCTCTCCGAAACTGACACAAGCTGTAGTTTTTTTTTTGAGAGTACAATGAATTGAAAATACACACTCACACACCCAACTTAGTAAACCTAGTAAAGTAGAGGCACCCATCATGAGAGACTCATGGACATGTCCAGCCAAGACTTGAACTTAGGACTTCCTCCCACAGCTTCAAAGCATCAGCCATTAGGCTATGCCGGGTCGGACCAACAACATCTAATTTTTAGTTGGCTATCTATGTACAAATGTATCATACTCCAATAATAAACAACACATTTATGTATATACGTGTGAGCCTGTTGCCTGGGAATCTGTGTATCGGCTTCTACATTCTCAGCATAAAACATTCACGGTTGATATATTCTCGCAGTTAATACAGTCACAGTTGATATATTCGCGCAGTTCACATAATTATCTTAAGATGATGATATTGTATTGACAATTCTTATCAAAACTCTCTTTCATGCAGACTCTTTGTTCTTAACCATTCGTTGTTACCTAGTCGGGCTTACTACTTTGTCTGTTGGAAGCCTACTATCAAACAGTTTCAGCAGGTATGTACTTTGTCCAGAAGATTTCTGTGGGGTGGAAATGATATTGTGAACATGATCCCCAAAGTGGCTTGGTCCACTTGCTGTCTTCCTAAGCATGAAGGTGGAATTGGTATCATTTGTCCTAAAAAGATGGCTGCAAACCTGGCAGCCAAGAGGATATATAGAGGCATTAACTTTAATGATCATTGGGCCTGTCTTATCAAAAGAAACACTAACCTCTTCTGCCTCAAACATTACAGCCCTTGGAGATATTTCTTTATGGGACGTTGCCACCTTCCCTACACAATTCTCACCTCTTGGTAGTAGACTCATCTGTCAAATGTGGCAAGCTTTTTTTGATGCCAAACTCTCCTTTTCGCCCCCCTTTGAGCTTGCTAATAATGCTTCCCTTTTTTTTAGCAAGAATCTATTTGGTTTGGAAGACTGCCTAGTAAAGCTAATTTTTCTGTGTCCGTCAAAGAACACTAATCTTTTGAACATGGTTTTTGTGTTTGGAATGACCTCTTTCCTAACTCTGTCATGTTGAGCAATGATGTCATAAATGTTGTCCCTAACCTCACACATGGTTGTAAAAAGGTTCTCATCAAAGATAGAGAGATGGATGCTGCGAACCTTCAAATAAGGAAAGACCTGCAGTTATCTGAAACAAGTCTTGCTGTCCCAGTTCAAGAATAAAAAAGGCACCATTGATAGCCTTATTCCTGCCCTCAATAGAAGGTGGAAGGTCAGTTGAAAGCCCCAGCAATGGAAATATAAATTTCAGAGCATATGGGTGTTCCCTTGCACCATTAAGGACACTATCCTGTTATGGCTCATTCTCCGCACAGAGCTATCTAGATGGGTAGCAAGGCCAAGAGGTTTAAGCCTGGTGAAGGTTTATGTTCTTTGTGTGGCAAAGAGGAAGATTTGGAGTCTTTGTTTATCAATTGCAGCAATGCTCAGAAATACTGGAAGCCGATACAGAGGTGTTTGCTGCTCATTCAGCCCCACAAGCTTGGTCCTCAAGAAGCTCTCTTGGGCAGTTGCTATAGGCTGGACTTGTTGTTGTGGAATATCTGGAGAAAGGAGCTTCTTTGGTCCATCTGGAAAGAGAGGGATCAGGTCCTCTCCATAACAAGCCTAGACTCCTCGTGTTTTCCTGTAATCCAGTCTTGAAAAGGCATGGTCTGGCATCTATCAAAAGCATTAACTCTGCCCTGTCTGAGGACCAGTCCATGTACTCCATTATCAAAGATTTTCCTCCCAGCAAGTGGAAATCCACTCTATCCTCTGTTTACTCCCCCTTGAGGATCCAGATGCTATTCTCTGTATCCTAGCAGGCTGACCCTTCTGTAACATTCTTTCACTAATTTAAACTTCTTGTTGTCTCAACCAACACAAAAAGATTTTATTTATTTATTTATTTTTTAATCTATTGACAATCAAGATGTAGCTGGAAACAGTCCATAGATGAAAGAAGGTCGCGTCTAATCTGCCATGGCAAGCCTTTGATTCGTGATCTTTTCGAACACAAAGCTCCACATAATGACATGGTTGCCTCGACCTTCCAATTTTCTGCACTCGGCGAGAGGGATCGACCTCCCTTATGTACAAGATTTAATATCGTGTTGCCTCAAATTTCGATTTTCTGCACCCTATCTCGACGGCAGGGGTCGAGTTCCCTGTTGCTTTTCGCTTTTATAGTTCCGCATAACGCTGATAAAGACGATCTTATTGGACTACAAAATGGCTTACGATTCACGAGGACAGGTCTCTCTCTCTCTCTCTCTCTCTCTCTCTCTCTCTCTCTCTCTCTCTCTCTCTCTCTCTCTCTCTCTCTCTCTCTCTCTCTCTCTCTCTCTCTCTCTCTCTCTCTCTCTCTCTCTGTGGATGTGTGCTTCCTTCGTTGCGTGGATATGGCAACGATCTTTGGGAATCGGGATTCTCTCGGATTCTCGACCTGTGTGTGTGTGTGTGAGTGTGTGCGCGCGCGCGCGCTTCTGTTTCGCGCACGCCCACAATAGCGTGTGTATGTGTGTGCGTGCGCGCGCGTGCAAGTTGCGAATCTGGGGATCTTTTTCTATATTTTTCTTCCTTTACGGAAGAGGACAAGGGGGAGCTGCTTAATTGTCAGGATGATTGATTTTTAGAAGCCTTTTCTGGAATGAGAGGCGAACCCTTTCATCTGCATGGATGGTTGGATCAAATATGGTGACTACAACGGACCTCAGTAGAGATACCAGAAATTCGACGAATGCCCATTCAGTTGAACAGCTAATTCATATTCTCTAACATCATAAAATGCACTGCCAAATGTAGTAAAGGGAGACTCCAAACCATACTAGATCATTACTCTCACACAGTGCACACAAAGGCGTGCCACATCTATTCATCATAAAGCAGGGCACATAGGGCTTGAATGGCGAACAAATTAAACTGCCGTAATCCTCGACCGCCCAGCTCTGACTAACTTATATTCTGTAACGCTTGCTCCAAAACCCCAATAATTTACCACAGAGTTTGACAAAAAGCATGTAGCGCTGACAGGGATGGTAAGCGTAAATAGGTCTGCTCATATTCTGAAGCAAAGCAATCGAATCTGAAGATGTACTTTTGAGTTGACTCTATCTGGAAGATTCGATAAGCAAAACGCCCTAGATTGTAAAGCCTGCATGATATATACATCGTACTGGAGATAGAACCACACAGTACGCAGACATACAGATAAAGGAGGTAATTTGCAGCAGTCGATGTGCGCTTCTTTGTCGTCAACAGCGAAATAACGTAAACTATAAGTTGACATGACAATCTATGTGACGTACATGTTTACAATTCTCTTCGTTGTACAACCAAAAACACTAAAAAATAACGGAAACGTGCAGTAAAAATCTACAAAAAAGTAGACGAAAGTAGATGAAGTTTCTTTTGGGTAGAGCTGACCAGTTGCTACTCAAATTCAATGATGCCAAGTTTCAAATAGAGTACATGAACGTTAGGCATGTTTTTTACGCCAAAAAACTCCGCTTTTTCAGATGTTCTTCGACAAAATTTAAGGCTTTAGATTTCACATTAGATCATCCATCCTTTTGATCACTGCTTAGAAATCCCAAACGAAGTATCTGATTGAGAAACTTTTATTGAAATCCATAATTTGAGCAAAAACAATGGCGAACAGTTTATTTTGGTGGATAGGATTTGTTTTGACCTCTTCGGTTTGTCAGTCTGAAACTCTTACAAGATGACACTGGTCGAAGGTTGCGGGGCAAAGAAAGGCTCGTCTCTAGTTCCTCCTTAAAGATAAGGGATCGAAGTTCGTCGTCTGGTGTATCTAAGAGCCATCAGATCAAAATGTCACTCAGAAAACCGAATTTGAATGAAATCTCTGGTTGACGAGACGAACCCATACGTGCACACTGATTTCATGAGCGACGCTCATTATGCACTGTCCATAAGAGAAGCTACATGTTTCAAGAACGTAACATTCAAGAACTTTGGATACGCTAGATTACAGGTTATAGTGCAGAAAGCAGTTTTGAAGGGAGCAAATGCAAGCAAGCATTTCTCCGAACTCATTGACATACCAAGGGAGCTTCCGCATTGAGATTGAGTAATCTTTACTTATTCTGAAAGATGAAAAAATTGATTTGTATGTACTGTGAAAGAATGGGGTTACAAGTGATACTATGTATTTATGGTTAGGGCGATAGCAGTGAGGCCATCCATATGCACAAAACAGCGACAAATGGCTCAATGTGCAGCATGCTCAGAGGAGAGATCTGTAAAACTGCATGGCCATGTAATCTGAGATGCACAGAGATAAGGATGCATGAAGTTTGGCTTGACTGCAGTTACATAGTGTTATATCAAGCTGTGGCCACCAGTTTCTTTGAACGTGGTGGTGTTCCTCTTAACAAGTTTGAAAACCCATAGAAGGTTAGCTTTCCATCATTGTGCCTCACCCATTCATGTAGAACCAGGTGTGCTGGGACTGAAGATGGTATGCCAAGCTCCTGTGAAAATTTAGCTTTATGATGAGTTAGTGATTAGTTACCTCCTGGAAGCACATTTCATAATACAACATCTATGACAAAAGCCATGCTCATCGGACAGTTAATATTCAGAGCTCCCTACCATTGCTAGGTCCTCTATCAAGACAACTCGATTTCCCTCTTTATCAAATATCTGATAAGCATGCCTCGCTTGCTGTTCCCATCCATCCTGCCCCTCAAGCTGAGGTACACTTATTGCTGCTGCACAGAACTCTTGAAAATCCATCTTCTTAAACTGAAGAGCATCAATCTACTCCATAGAAGCATTGTTTAATTGTCAATACTGTTGAGTAACAGACATGGAAATTCTTTACAAAATACAACTAGACAAGGGAATCATCTTACAGATGCAATCATCTCAAGCATCCTAGATTCTTTCATCGCTTCAGTTGCATATTTAGCCAGGGCCTGACGAACAAGAATGTTGTCATTCATATGTTTTATCTCTTGAATCTCTAGCGAGCAAAGGATGAAATATGCCAATATAATAAAAGCTTCTATTTGTAATACAAGCTTACATGTTTGAAATTCTCCACTGATATATGGTCATTCTTGCTAGGCTCTAGCAAAAGAAATTGAGCCCGCAAGTAGTATAAATGATCATCAGACAATGTTTTGGACAAAGCCTGCAAATAATCCATAAAAGCTGTTTGGAAATGTTTATAAAATTATTGTCTTGCCATTCTAAAACATAATAACTAACATTTCTAAATGTCTAGACTCAAATTTTGTGAGAATGTGCTCGTTTTCCAGAGATTGGAATTCGGATCAATGTAATTAGTTAGATCGACTTTCATAAGAATGACACATTGTACAATGTCTATAACCAGAGACTCCATGGCACTCAAAGTTCCAGCTTACCCTTAATGCAGCTTTTCTTACTCCGGATGACCTAAGAAAAGTTTTCACGAGCCTGAAAATCAATATATCAAGGGGAACTTTCTGATACCCACGTAGCCATGGATGAGCTAGCACAGTAAGAAACAAAAGGATTAGTAGTTGCAAGGTAGAGATGCCACAGAGGCTGCTCTGTTGCCATCAAAACCTACTCAATGCTTGCACAGCTGTCATTCTCCTGTGACGATCTTTAATGAGAAGTTTTCTGACAAAGTCCTTAGCACCATCTGAGATGGAAGGCCATGGTGTCTCATCAAAAGTTGGATCCGATTTCAATACAGCTTTAAAAATCCCAGACTCTGTACGTGCCCAAAATGGCCTGCTTCCACAAAGTAAGATGTATGTTATGATGCCAACACTCCAGACATCAGCTTCGAGGCTGTAAGATCTGTGGAGAACTTCTGGTGCAACATAATAAGCACTTCCTACAATATCATTCAGCCTCCCATCTGCAAAAGACCATAAATATCATTTAATCTACTTGCTCTCCGAAGAGCCTGTATTTTAAATTTCAATTCCATCCACCTGGTCTCACAAAGTCGGACAAACCGAAATCGATTGCTTTAAGTTCGGCATCATCATCAATTGTGGTGAAGAGGAAATTCTACAAGTCAAGTATTTACAAAATATTTGAATCGTGGTGAAAATTAGAATGAAGAAAGGACAACTCTTATCCTAAGAAAAACCTTACAATAGACTCATAGAGTATTCAAGTCGTGATACCTCAGGCTTCAAGTCTCGATGGACAACACCCTGAAGATGGCAGAAAGAAATTATGCTAAGAATTTGCCCAACCACAACCTTTGCTTCCTCTTCTGTGTACTTCCCTCCCCTGTGATGATGATAAATCAGGTCATAATACACCAGAAGCAAACTTACAGGTTGTTAAATAAAGGAGTAATGTGCAATACTGTGTGTCTGACCTTGCCAGTATACTATCAAGGAGCTCACCTCCTTCACATAACCTGCAGTATAAATGCATTTATGGGTAAAGACGTACTGGAGTGGTGATGAATGAAATCAAAAAATTGCTCTGCAATCCTACAGCCCCAGTTATGATAAAGAATTCTTTCATGGCTTATTCATCATAGGCAATCCTTAAGCATAGCAGGGAATAATCATCTCATGCTTCAGAAGTTTTAAACATGACTTAATCTGGATTCTGGAAAAAGCTCAAATTGGGAAGGAATGTGCAGACTAGAACTTTTAGAAATTATCCACCCAACAATCTCATCATGTTGTTTACTATTAAACTGAATCTATGATAATGATCTAAAAAGCCTTTGCAATTCCCCCCACCATAATGCACACATTGTTAATTTTATGACCTTCCAGAGTCGACACTGTACAGAAGCAAAGAATTCCAAACTGATAAGAAAAAGAAGGAAAAAGAAAAGTCCATCTAGAGGAAAACTCGTTACTTACTCCATCACTATATAAACATTGAGTTCATCTTCGCAAGCATCATAGAACTTGACCAGATGGTGATGCCCTGAAAGTGCCCTCAGTATTTTGACCTCTCTCTTCACATCTTCAATAGCGATGGAAGTAGTCATCTGGATCAGATCAAAACAAGTGTTGTGACTTTTCTTAAATTAGAGTTAAAAATGGAAGAACACACCCAAAATGGACCGTATCTAGTAAACAAGCGTAATCATCCTATGGGGAGCATTATATCGATTGGACAGTTTTAACACTTGCAAGAAAGTTTCTGAACCCGAAATTTCATCCACTGCACCGCTTCGAACCACACCAACAAGACTATAATCGCCGAGCTCCCAAGGGCATCGAATCCGTACCAAGGCGACATCGATAACATGGCAAAGTGCAAGATATAGAATATCAATGGTGTTCGTTGACAACGCAACATACCAAATATATCCATCAAATAAAATACGGTGTTAATATAGGACATTCCTAACGTATAATATGGAATTCTCTATCAATATGTATGCTCCTACATGCCATATAATGCATTAGCTACGCTCATGTAAGAGTCTCTCTCTCTCTCTCTCTCTCTCTCTCTCTCTCTCTCTCTCTCTCTCTCTCTCTCTCTCTCTCTCTCTCTCTCTCTCTCTCTGTGTGTGTGTGTGTGTGTGTGCGCGCGTGCGCGCGCGCTCAGAGACCAGATTTTGTCTGTAAGCTGCAACCTCTCACAAAAGTTCGCTTATCTGCTAGAGAGTCAATTTGTCTGTAAGTCGCAACCTCTCACAAAAGTTCGCTTATCTGCTAGAGAGTCAATTGGACATGAACCAAAAACAAGGTTTTGCGAAAAGCCCATAGTTAGGGTTGTTTTCGCCACATACTAAGAATGAAATAAATACGCACTAAAACGAGGTCAGTGTGAGCCCTGCAATGCATCCCCAAGCTCCCGTCGGAGGCTGAGATAGAAGTACGATATACAATAAGAAGAAGCTTATCTACATTGAATAGACATAATATCAATCGAACCAGATAACTTTCATGATAGACGGACCTTTCGTTTAGGAATGACTTTCACAGCTACACTTTGGCCTTTCAATTCTCCTTTCTTGATCTTCCCAGCACAGGTATGACCGAAATGCCCCCGCCCTACCTCTTTACCAAGTTCGTACTTGGTGTAAAAATTCTTAGAGTAGCCGAAGGATATGTCAAGTGATTTTTCGGATTCCTGCTCTTCAGGAATGGTTCCTTCCTTCGGTCTGCGTCTGCCATATCTTCTCAGAAGTACAGTTGTGATGTGCTTTGCAGGTGAAGGAGGTGGAAAAGGCCACTTCGGTTTGTGTCTGGGCGTGCCATTAGCTGGAGTTGGATGAAATAGACCTCGGAAGGGCGAACGGAATGGAGAAAAACGGAATGGTGAAGCTATATATTGGGGTTTCGTGTCTGACGATGATAATTTGGAGGCCCTATCGCATTGCTCAAGCCTTCCTGCTGCTGGTCCTTTCCCATTTCGATCTTCTCTTCCGGAACTTCGTGTATCAACCGCTTTTTTCCTGAAGACCTCATCTCCTTCCACGACTTTGCCATGGCAGATTCCCATCAATAGTGTTGCAATCAAAATACACCGCAGCTGAAAGGACTAGGTACTCAAGTCCTGCGTTCAATGAGCATTCGCTTGCGGATAAGATCAATTCTGGAAGGACATGGAGCTGCAATCTGACCGAATGTCGAAGAGTCCGAAGAGATAAAGCGAAGGTCGACAAGAAGGAGGTGGCAGTTCGCGGAGCCTGCTCGCACTCAACTTCCGATTCCTGATCGAGGGAATCCTCACCTAACTTTACACAAGAGCTAAGAAAGAGGAAGGGAACTCCTGCGGAAAGGATTCCGAATAGCACACCCCGCCCCCTCTTCCCTCTCTATCTCTGTATGTTCAAGCTCATAGAGGAAACAGACATGTGACCACTATGAGGCTCCTTCATGCCAACACCCGAGCAGGATATACAGCTTGAAGAATGGAGCAATACTTTGGATTGCTTTAAACCGAAGAAACATGCATCCGTACGCGCACACATATGGGAGCTCCCCTACAGGCGAGAAAAGCGAAGGTAGATCAGAGGTAAGTCTATGATTGGTAACAACCCAATGCGGTGTCGCATGAGGAGGAGAGTGGAAAAGTAGTAGCTGCTGCCTCTCACCATGCAGCAGCAGCAACCTGATTGTTGGAATCGTGACAGGGGGAGGTAAGATCACAATCTGCAGAAAAAGACTCCGAAAGTTAGAGCGGATTGGGGAATGTGGTGTAAGTGAGATGTGAAGGCCGAGTAAGTGACGGCACCATCCAAATTCCCTTTCACGTCTTTTCTTTTCTCTTTTTTTTTCACATCTAAAATCTTGAGAAAAAAATAATAATAATAAAATTTATTCAAGCTTGCGTAGTCAAGTGGTTTGACGCATTGAGTTTTTAGGAGGAAATCCTGAGTTCAATTCTTGACTGGATATGTAGCTATGAGTTCCTCATAGATAGGTGTCTCTACCTTAAGAAGTTGAGTATGTGAATGTGTTTTCAATTCATTGTACTCTCAAAAAAAAAAAAAGAACTTTCAGCATTTCACTTCATTCTCTCCCCCATCATCCCCCTTCTATGAGAATACATGAGCTCTTCTTTGAGAATACATGAGCTCTTCTATGAATCACTCTAGTGGTAAAGCTTGAGGTTTTTGATATCTGTTTGCAGACTTTCAAGTCACATTATTGTTGTTTCATGAAGAGGATTCTTGGCCCTCCCATCTGAAGGATTCCTCCTCTAGGTGGATTACCCACATATGTGGGCATCACTTTATGACCCTTTTAATAGTTCCACCAACATCCATAATGTTGATTAGGGGGATGCTTAGATCATGGGTTTGGCACAACTACTTACTTCGGTTGACTAATGCATACAAAAAGAAGAACCGACTCAACACACTTAAGTGGGACCCTACCATCTCCATAGAGAAAAAAGAAAGCATACATCAACATGCATTATAAAACTCATAGTGAATCATTTCATTATTCCATTGTAAGAGGTGGTAGAGAGGTATTTGGATGTTGTCACTTCATAGGAGAAGCACCTCTATCTCCATAGGAATAGATTGAACATAGAGGAAAGCCTAGTAGTATTCTATGCAAAAAGTTCCCCTCTTCTAGTTTGAAATAGAATTTAAGAGATGCATGGAATTCACCATTTAGGTTTATGAAATCCATTTTTTTGGTGGGAGATAGCAACGCAAAAGATAGAATAAACCCCTACTAAATGAAGAATCCATTATCATTATTTGTCGCTCATGACTTACAAATAATTTTTCACTTACAATTTTACTATTTTGCAAAGCCTCAAACACACGCAAACCCTAATTGTTACTAGTTGCGCCAAAAAAAAAGGGATAATTCTTGTAATAGAAGAACGAAATTATCTACATGATCCATCATGCTAATGACGCACATTTAACGGGTGAAATCAACAACCCATCTAATCATCAATCATATAGCATTTATTGTTTCATCAAGAAATGAAAGAAAAAGAGAGAGATAGTCTATGTCCCGTAGGGGAATTGGTTTGGTTGTGGCTGCTTGAGATAGAGGTTCAAGGTTCAACCCTTAGGTTGCACATGTAATGGTTTTTGGCAATCAAACCAGTTCTAACCAAGGTATCACCTTGTTTAACCCCTATTTTGTATGATATGGGGGTCCCATGGGAACTATGCCCATTCACTTGTACACTTGCACTTTCAAAATTAAAGCTCGGGAAGTAGGCTTCGACTAAACCTCCATTTTATTAAACAAAGAGAGAGAGAGAGATACACAAGAAGAAAAGAATTTAATTGTAAAATAAATTAAAAACTTGGAACTACTTACACCAAATCAAGTATCCCATGCACTCTATGTTAGTAATATTTGGATAGTGATGTGTCTGAACACACTAAATCAAGTATCCTGTGCACTGTATGTTAATAATATCTGGATAGTGATGAGTGTGAACGCACTTAGAATCATTAAATTCATTGCTCTCTATGTTAATAATATTTGGATGGTAACGTGTGTGTGAACACACTTAGAATTATTGGGGCATTTTTTTCTTTATGTCTATAAGCTTAATGGGCTATTTATCTTTGATCGTAAGCTTGGTCTTCTTCATTTTGTTGTTTGTGTGCACTCTCACTCCTCAAACTCCAACAATATGTATCAAAGTATGACATTGTTAAAGAGAGTACATGCATGGAAGCAAAATGAAAAGAAGAGTATACTCACAAAAACAAAGATGTGAGACTCAAAAGTGAGTAGACCATGAAATGGGAAAACTTGCATGGATTAGAGTGAGTTTGAAAGGAGCATGGAGTAGGCTCCTCAAGCTTCTAAACAAGAACAAATGGGGGGAGACTCCTTATATAGAGTTGGAGGGCGCTCTCCAAAGTACATCATATGTGGGATAATTCCTTGAAGGAGAATTAATACACAGGTAGAAGAAAATGGAAAGGTACCCAAATGCAAAAGAGATGCAATATAAAATGAAAATAAAGTGGAAATCGAGTGCCTTCTAGATAGAAAATGGAGATGCACTCATGCGGATACAAATGTAAATGATATAGAAGCAATCATGTTATCAACACCCCCTCCGTAACTCCATTTTGGAGTGGTTGAATGTTGTAGAGGTCCATCAAGAGCTAGATGGGGACCAGAGGTAGAGCTTCGTGAACATGTCTCTAGGTTCTCCTAAGAGGTACACTGTTGCAAAGTACTCTCTTGAGATATGAGCTTCTCATGCATGAAATGGTACTATATCTCGATGTGCTTCGTCTGAGCGTGGAACATTGGGTTTGGCCAAGGTTGACTGGTTGTCTCTGCGGATGCATGTCATAGCAACTTACAAAACACTGTTAAAGTTTAGACTGATTAAAGTTACAATTATGCTTACTCGCAGGTTCTTGGGATGGTCAGGGGTCTGATAAATCAGAGGCCCTATATATATTTTCCCAATTCACTGTTTACTTCCAACAATCAACTTCATAAATTAATTCCAGCCATTACAGAAGTTTCTAGTGTACTTTAGCGCATAACATTTCTAAGGATTGTCGCAGTTTATGTGCAACACATTCACTTCTTCTTTACCATACCGCCACACTTCTCTTTAATATAATAACAATAACATAATACCTGATTACTTCACTTCGACTATAGATTCATACAGACAAGTCTGCAAGTAATATAACTTCAAATCAGAGTCAACTCCAGATCATCACCCAGACCAAACAGGCCAATGACTCCCTGTCGTCGCTTCCGTGCATATTCTTTGTATTAGAAAGAAACGATACACAGTTTCGCTACACCCTTTCGGTGTGCAACTGTTCTAATTACAAGGGTTTGGCTAAAGAATATCAAATAATATTCCGGCGGCTTACACTGGCACGCACGGTGGACTCGAACATAGCAGGGAAAATTACAAGGTTTAGGAATCATCAATGATTCCTTGTATGTACATCGAACGGGCTAATTTAAAATCTCACCTCTGCCTCTGTCGCCATCAAAGGTGCCTTTGCCGCCTCGTCCCCCTTCATCCCCATGTCATTCGGCAGCCCATCCTCTTCCTTCTGCCCCTGATTACTCCCCTCCCTCATCGTCTGCCACCATTTCTGCTAATCTCTCATCGTCTGCCACCATTTCGTCGTTCGCCCAACTCGCTCAGATCGGTAACTATCTCATTCATCTCTCCACCCATCTTCCCCATCACCTCCAAGTTGCCCAACAATCCCTCTGACAGCAGTACCAATCCAAGGTGGACATGCTTGAAGCAGACATCGCACCACTTCAGGAAGAGATGCTTACAGCCAAAGCCGAAGCTAGTTCCTACAAGGAACAGATTCGAAGTCTTCAAGTAGTGTTGAAAGAGAAGGAAGCCATCATTGCGGCTCGTGATGATGAGATTAGTCGGTTGACTCAGACCGTGATTGACAAAGTGGACGCCATGACAGCTTTGGGCAATCTTCTCGAGACCACACACGCGGATCTGGCTCTGGTGGAGCAAAAAGGTCAAGAAATGGCGGACTTAGCCCTACAAGCCACCACTGACTTAAAGAAAGTAATTGAAGAACTCTTTCAGAAAAGTCGCTCTCTAGAAGAGGAAATTGGCCATAACATTCAGCTGAAGAAGGATATCGAAGCTGTTCAAAAAGGATATCAAAAGCTCAAGTTTCAGCCCACCTAATAGCATAATCCGTACAAGTAAGTATATACCGATGATGAGTGATCGTCACCGGAGGTGTAATAGGCCCAATGAAATCCAAGCCCCACTTTTGAAAAGGTTCCAGGGGAGCAACAGGCTGCAGTGGAAAATGATGCCGTTGTAACGGGTGTCTCGAGTGTTGGCAAGCATCACACATTTTAAGAGAAGTAGCAATATCATGTTGCATAGTGGGCCATCATAAGCCGCTATGCAGAATTTTCCGATAAGTAAGATCGATCGAAAAATGACCACCGGAGGGAGTAGAGTGTGTTGTGGCAATAACCGAAGGGACTTCATGTGGTGGAATACACCGTAATGGCGCACCAGAAGGATCCATGTAATACAACTGTCCCACAATGAGCCGGAACCATCGACTATACATTGCCAATTTACGATGAGCCGAAGTAGAAGTATAAGTCGAGGGGCTACCGCTGGTGAGGAAGGTCAGAAGAGTATCATAATACGAAGGGGCCACTGGGAGAGCCTGGTCCTCAGCTTGGACCGGAGCAGTTGTATAAATAGCAGGGGTGGTATCATTAATCCCACCAGGAGGTTCACTACCATCAAGCCGAGATAAGAAATCAGCTAAGGCATGAGCTGATCCTGAACGATGTACGACCACGTAATCAAATTCTTGCAGTAACAACACCCACCTGGCTAATCTGCCCCCTAAGTGTTGCTGACGGAGCAGATAAACCAGTGCAGCATGATCCACATAGAACATAAATTGGCATCCCAGCAAGTAGTGCGGGAATTTCTTCACCGAATAAACTAAGCCGAGGCATTCTCGCTCAGTGACTGAGTAATTCCGTTTAGCAGCAGCAGCTAATCGTCGACTAGCAATAATAGACAGGACGGAACCACTTATCCTGTTGTTGCATGAGCACACTACCGATGGCACTGTCTGAAGCGTCCACGAAGACATGGAACGGGAGCTGCCAGTTTGGTGCTTGCAGTATAGGAGCTTGGGTTAGTAGTGTTTTCAATCGATCAAAGGCAATTTGGCATTCTTCAGTCCAAGCAAACTATCGAGGAGTACTAGTAATCAATCGATTCAATGGAATGGCTAAGTGTGCGAGCCACCGAAGATGGTGCCCATGCCAGTGTATTTGGCCAAGGAATCGCATAACCTCCTTGGGTGTCGTCGGGGCAGGTGCGTCTAATACAACTTGCACTTTGTCTGGATCCTACTGAATACCTTGCTTTGAAACCGAGAAGCCCAACTTAGTGGGATTTAAACACAACCGAAACTCTCGAAACTGTTGATATATTTAGGTAGTGATGTGTGTGAACACACTAGGACCGTCGGAGCACTTTTTTCCCTCTTTAGGAGGTTTTTTTCCCCGGCTTGTATATACGCCTATTGCCCTAATGGGCTACTTATCTTTGTACATTCTCTAGTAATACATTCAATATTGTGTGTTGTGCTCCAAGCTTCTTCTTCTTCCTTGTGCTGTTCGCGTGCTTTCACAGACGTCTAACTCCAACAATTGGTACCAGAGCAGGTCATCGCTTCATCTAGGGTGCCATCAACACTCCTCCATTTGCAGTCTCAGAATCGCATGAATTTTGCCGAAATCGCGATCTGAGCTCATTTCGGCCTCCGAACACACTATCGCAGTGCTTGTGCAGGCTATTTCATCTTTTTGTGCCAAAGGTATATACCAGTTTCTGTTCACCAGTATAAGCGTCTTGAAGTCTGCTACAAGTCTAGCGGAATTCTTTTAGGAAGTTCTGTTCAACTTTTTGAGATACAGTCAATTTTCTGCATCAAGGTATTTTAGTCACCGGCCATGGCTGAAAGGAGTGATGTATTCCGTATGTTGGCTGTTGAGGATAAGTTGGATGGTACCAACTACCCGTTATGGGCTTATATGATGCGACATGTGTTGGTTGCAAAAGGACAGTGGAACATTGTACATGGTGTCGAAAAACGTCCAATCACACCTGCAACTGTTACAATTGCAGGTATTGAAGCTGATGCAGAAGGTGTGGAAGATGATGATATTTTAATATTCCTGTTCGTGCTGCGGTTTCTGCTGCACCTACTGCAGAGCAGATTCGTTGGGATGGCAGAGATGCCCAGGCACATGCATTGATAGCTTTGTCTATGAAACGTGCCATTATTCCTCACATTCGCTCTTGCAGAACAGCAAAGGATGCTTGGGATACACTTACCACATTGTACCAAGCTAGGAATGAGGCTCGTGTTGCTTATCTCCACTAAACAAGTTAGTGCATGTCCGACGGATGCAGTTTGTGTAGACGAAGGAAGCACAACTTGCCTTCGAGCGACTACGGAAGATGTTAGCCATTTTTCCAATTTTGAAAGCTCGAGACTGGAAACAACCTTTTCATGTTTTTGTGGATGCCTCAAATAAAGCCATTGGGAGTGTGCTGATGCAAAAGGAGGACCGGAACTGGTTTCGACTGATTTATTATGTTAGTCAATAACTAACATCTATAGAGCATATTTATTTGACCACAGAACGTGAATGTCTCAGCTTAATCTACTCCATAAAGAAATTTCACCATTATTTATTGGGACGGACATTCACTTTCCACGTGGATCACAGTGCCCTACTGTATTTGGTGAAACATCAAAATCTAGTAGGACAACTAGCCAGGTGGGTGCTCTTGCTACAAGAATTTGAATATGACATTGTCCATTGCCCAAGCATCTGCCATGCACTTGTTGATTTTCTATCTCACATCAATCATGGAGAACCGCCAGGGCGTCAATGATGCTCTTCCAAATGCAAAGGTTTTTACAGTGGCAGAGATTGAAAACGCTCCTCAGAGTTCCCTGACTTGATACAAAGAGATGTTGAGCTTTCTGGAGAATGGAATTGCCCCGTCTCATTTGCAGTCTATGGCCAAAAAGAAACTGGGTCTCCGAAGTCATAGATTTACTATTATGATGGGATAGTTGTACCATAAAGATCCAATTGGAATATGCTTACAGTGTGTACCTCCACATAAGGTCGCCGTCATTATCTATGAATCTCATGCAGGTGATGCAGGTGGGCACTTCAGTCATCTTATTACAGTCCATTAAATCCAACAGCCTGACTGTGGTGGCCGACCATGTATGCAAATGTTTAGAATGCAATGTGAAATTGTGACTTGTGTCTATGAATTGGTGAACCTCAAGACAGTCATCATTTCCCCTTGTAACATATTCTTCCATTGGAGCCCTTTCAAAAATGGGGCCTAGACTTTATTGGTCCAATCAAACCACCAGTAGCGTGAACGGGAGCCCTATGTATTTTAACTTGCACGCATTACTGTACCAAATGGGTAAAAGCTTGGGTGACTAAACAAGCTACAACATCACCATAGCCAAGAAGCTTCAGAATGAAATTTTTTCACAGTACAGTCTCCCTCTAGGATTAGTATCAGACAGAGGAACTCACTTTTTGAACCAGTTAATTTTGGAACTAACCTCTGAATATCAGATTAAGCACAAGTTCAATTCTCCATATTATCCATGAGCAAATGGATTGGCGAAAAGCACCAACAAGGTCTTGTTGCATATGTTACAGAAGATGTTAGTGGATTCTATAGATGAGTGGAAAATTATTCTCCCCACTGTGCTTTGCGCATATAGGACATCCTATAAAGTTTGAGTTCATAGCACTCCTTTCAAATTGCTTTATGGATAGGAGGCAATCCTTCCATTTGAGTTTGCAGTGCCAAGTGTGCGAATTGTGGTCCAGAAGCGATTGGTACCGGAAGACTCATTCGCTTATTGGATGGATCAACTATAATAGTTAGATGAGCATCGGTACCATAGTTTTCTATTATTGCAAGAGGTGCAAAGTCGAAGAAGAAATGGCATGACCGAAATTTACGAACGAAGATTTTTTGGCCAAGTGATCTTGTGTTGTACTTCTTTTCCAAGATGAAGCAGAAAATGGGCAAGTTAAAATCACGGTGGACTTTGCAGACCAGGATCCTTTCGATTGGTCACGCTATCGAGAGAAGTATTACCAACTAGCATTAATGGATCTAAATTATGACCCTATCAGAATTTTGGAGGGTAATTTCTTGTCCAAAAAATATATATATATATATATATATATACACACACACACACACACACACACATATATATATATATATATATATATATATATATATATATATATATATATATATATATATATATATATATATATATATATATATATATATATATATATATACACACACACACACACAAGTACAAAAATAAAACAAATTTTGAAAAATATGAAAATACACGATCGTGCAATAATCGACAATAATCAATGGTGTAACTAATATACATGAAAGTCATATATGCAATCAATGATGGTGGCATTATATTGTTTTGAATTTGATAGCATGATTCTTATTATGAGAGCCGTGATGAGTGCAGAATCACTCAAATTAAGATACCATTTAGGGAATAATGATGGAGACCCGATGCTCTCAACACAGAAATGCAGGTCATAAAAGGTTGAGGACCATGCTGAATCCGGCTTATTTGGCTAAGTTGCAAGCAGAGCATGCAGAGCGAATAGAGCAACATAATTCTACAATTATCAGTAAATGAAGTAGAAGTGCAGATACGGTGGTCATCTTCTCCAATTGCCATCTTTTGAATATACTAGAGACACTCTCAGGAACAGAAGGAATGGTTCAAATGCAAAGGAATTTTGTAGTGTGCACTGTTGGATTGGAGGAGCTTTCGTCCCATCCATAGACAAAAGACATCACCAAGGAGATAGCGAGACAGAATGATGGTAATGATCTCAACATCTAGGAGATAAGCATGCAGATATGGAAGGATACTTTCCAATTATCACCAACCTTGATCGTAGAATGATTACATGTGGCGAGCACGGGCATTACAACTAGTATAGAGACTATGGATATAGAAGAGATCTATCAACTGTTAGGAAAACCCTGTTCTAGAGAATATTGATTCATTCAGCTTTCAGACGACAATCCAATTAAGCTAGGATTACTTTTAATGACGATGATTGTAAATCTGTAGGCAAAGCATTATGGGGTATTTCAGTAGTTGTTAGCACTGATGAAGGAATTGGCCAAAACACAGGTGAACTAGGTCAAAATCATTTTCCAAAAGTTAAAGAAGGTTATTCCGAAGGTCCGAAAGAGCGATTAATGCCGTGCTGGACTCGAAAGTTGGAGTCTTGTTTATCTTGATATTTACAGAAAATCCAGCATTTTGACCTCGAGAATATACAATATGCACAGTGAAGGTTTTCTTTCAAATCTTAAAGAAGAGAGTTGTAAAGATGAAACGAGTAGAAGGGACTTCCCAAGACCAAAAAATGCATGACAGAGATGAAGAAGAGCAGTCCTGAACGCAACAAGTGGAGAAGAATCAGAGGAAAGAATCTGAGAGGAAAGTTGCGGAGGAAGATGCTGAGAGGAAGGCAAGAGAGGAAGAGGCAGCAAGAAGAGAGGAAGAGGCAACACAAAAGAGACAAGAAGAAGAAAAAGAGAACCAATGCCGTGTTGAAGAAGAAAGAAGAAGGAAGACAGAAGCTGATGAAGAATGACGCCAGTAGTAGCAGGAACAAGGAGACTATGCAACAGAGACATCCCACAAAGTTCCGATATTACACACATTTTTGCCTTATGGTTTGAATGACAGATGGAAACATAGTGATGGCCAAGTGAAGCTGCCCCCTATTAAGTGTAGTGATTTTATTTATCCATGGATGTATCCAAATGAATTGGTTCATCCGAAACTTCGTGGAGACTTAGCTAGAGGAATCCATTGGGGTGCAGCAAAGCTAGATGATATGGTGAAGAAGTTCACTACCCTCACCCAAGAAAAAGATAAGTGGGAAGTAGAGAATGCAGGTATGATGGAAGAAATAAGCCAATTAAGGGTTGATTCATGAGGAAATGATGGATGAGTTAAATGAAGTTATAGAAAAAAATAACACGTTGAAGGTGGCAACTGAAGAGAAGGCCAAGATTATAGCTCGTCTCTAGGCAAAAATAGGACACACTACTAGAAGTACTTGTAACTACAACACAGAGTGCATCTGCATTTCTATGTTTCCAAGCATGTAGAAGATCAGCATAAGGAGGAATCATTTGACCAAGATTATTTGGATGAGGTGTTTGAGTGGTTCGCAACAGCAGCAACACCGACAACAACATCAACAATAGCAGTAGCAGCAGGCCATACCACCAAGATCGGTACCTGCTGGAGTTACATATACAAAATTTGGTGGATTTCTCGGTGATGATCCGGATGCACATGTGAGAACTTTTGAAATTAATTATACAGTACTCAACTACCCAGAAGTTCCAACATATAAAGCTATAGTGTTCCTGTCCACACTGGTTAATGAGGCTACTCGGTGGCTAACTGAATATGACATTAAACATTTTCGCTAGTACGATGATGTTAAGGATGTCTTCTTACAACGATTCCGACTGAAGAAGAATGCGGCTGAGATCTTTGATTATCTACAAAACAATAGACAAAAACTGCACCAGAATGTGCAGGAGTATGCCACTTTATTCCATACTCATCTACAGCAACTACCGTCGGTGCATGCCAACCTACTGGATGATGTGATCACCCAGCGGTTTATTAATGGGTTAAACCCTCAACTCAAACAAGTCATGATCATACAATGTGTGGGTGGAATGACTTTGGATGCGGTCATAGCTATGGCATTACAATTGGAACATAAGGTGGGTGGATTCGCTAAAGATTTGGATTGGTTGAAGGAAACCAAGGGTACGAGTGAAGACTCATTGAAACAAGTGTATTGCACAAAATGTAAGAACCCGGGACACACTGCTTTTGCATGTGCATTGAACCAAATGTACTGTGCTATTTGTAATACGGCAAGTCACTCCACCAAAACATGTCCCTATAATGCCAAAGTACAAGCCATGCCAACCGTAAATGCTATAATACAAGAGCAAGGACAACCAGTTGCTCACTATGTACCATCTCAATTGAGGAATACTTCCTACCAAAGTTATAGAACCTATCGAGGAACACGAGCAAACAATTTTGGCCAGAGTCGATGCAACTCCGGTCAATCCGGTGAAGGAACATCCCTCCCACAACTCAGATGCCATTTCTATGGTGAGATTGGGCATATCCGAAGATATTGTAACGAGGCGGTCAAATATGATAAACGAAGAAAGGAGCGACAAAATCCAATGGCCAATATGGTATATATTTCAGCAGTAGATACCCAAGCGGCAGTAATCCAAATCCGTTCCAACAAGAAATTACAACCAGTTGCAGAGATTTTTGAGCCGGGCATTCGAGAACAACAGAGAGTTTTTACCAAAGCTAGCATGTGGGCCACTCAAGAACCAACAGTTTTCCCGACCCAATACTAGTGGTTCAGCAGACAGTACCGAGTTCACCACCGGAAGCACCGAGTCTGGTGAAAGCACCACCGGAGAGTCCACCGAATGTGGTAAGGAATACATTGAATTTTGACTTTGTGTGGAATGTACTCTCGCAAGCCTCCATCATAATACTGTTGGGGCAACTGTTAGCCTTGGTTCTGGGTGTATGACAACAATTTCAGCAACAAGTTTGTCTCGAATCTTCTTGTACACCGACTACGGCTACTATTAGTCCAGAAACTGATTCTGCGATAGACCATGTTATTCCTTTAATTACATTATGGTATAAAAACCATAAAATCAACCAGGTGTTAATCGATGGAGGCTCTGGTGTGAATATTACGCCAGCCGCTCTTTGTAAACGGTTAGGATGGACCCAAATTGAACCTGTTCAGTTTTTTGTTCGAATGGCGGATCGGTCTAGGATCTATCCAGTGGGTTTGGTACGAGATATACCTATCACTCTTCAAGGAGTGGTGTTAAAAATGACTTTTGTTGTTTTAGAATTACCTTATTCAACTCTAGACTACAACTTACTATTTGGAAGGCCCTGGCTGAAACAAGCCAAAGTATTGCAAGATTGGTCAGCACACGAGCTTATTTTCAAAAGTAACCACCGGAAGTATGTCATTCCATTAGATGAGATGAAACCATGCGATCTCCATGCTCAACCCTCCAACCATGATGGGGTGCAAGTGCACAAATGCTCCGAATAGTAGTCATACGACACGTAGGTGCAAAGGCCTCATCAAAATCAATGCCTCTTTCCTACGCATAACCCTTTGCAACAAGCCTAGCCTTATACCTGTCAACTGTACCATCAGGTTTACACTTCAGCTTGTATACCCACTTCGTGTCAATGGCCTTCTTGCGAGGAGGCAAGACACATAAAGTCCAAGTACCATTCTTCATTATAGCATCATATTCAGATTGCATAGAAGCCATCCAATTTTCTGAATTTTGTGCTTCATCAAATGAAATAGGCTCAGTCTCATCACAGAGACTAGATGCAGCCATAGCATAGCAATCTGATGCAAAAGAGGCACTATGAGAGCCTGATCGAGTATGATATGACAAAGGTGCATCTAATTTGTTGTCACACCAACCATTTTGGCATAGTTCTTGCCTGCTCAATATCAGCTCTCTCATCAATAAGTGCATCATGTAAACCTGCATCAGAAATGGTATGATCTACCCATCACATGAAACCTGCAAAGGCTGAGAAGTTGCCTCATTGGGACCAACACTAGACTATCCACCTATAAAAAGAGGTCGCAAAGTATCATACATGTCTTTGGAGCTAACAGATGTCTCCTTAGTAAATGAAAGCAATGGCTGAATAGCATCTTCCATAAAAACAACATCACGACTAACCAGAATGCGTTTTGTCTGTGGATGATACAGACGATAGCCTTTACTTTCAGAACTGTACCCAACAAAAATACATTTTATTGCTTTATCATCCAATTTTCTATGATGTTATTCAGGCACTAATGCATATGCCAAACAACCAAAAACACGCAGATGAGCAACAGATGGCTTGCGGTCATGCCAAGCCTCATATGGAGTGATAGACTACAGGCACTTTAGTGGGACACCTGTTCAGTACATATGCTGTGCACATGACAGCCTCAAGCCAGAAACTATGTGGTAAAGCCTAACTCTTGACCTTACACCTCGCCATCTCCATGAGTGACCTGTTCTTTCGTTCAGCAACTCCATTCTGCTGAGGTGTATACAGCACTGTACACTGGTGTTTTATCCCACATTCATCCAAAAATGCATTAAAATCAGAAGACATATACTCCCCCCTCGATCAGAACGGAGGGTGCCCATTTTACATGCTGACAGATTTTCAGCCAAAACCAAAAACTATTTGAAACACATGAACACTTAGGACTTTGCCTTCAATGGATATACCCATGCATGCTTGGAAAAATCATCGATGAAAGTCACGAAGTAAAGATAATTCCCAAAAGAAGGTGTCTGCATAGGACCACATACATCACTATGTACAAGCTGCAATTTCTGAGTAGCCCGAACCGAACCATCTTTTGGAAAGGACGAACGCTTCATTTTGCCCAAAATACAGCCTTCACAAACATGTTTTCGAGGTGCCTCAAGTTTGGGCAAAGAGGACACCATTTCAGATTTCTGTAGGCATAGCAAACTAGCAAAATTCAGATGACCAAAGCGTGCATGCCAAAGCTTTGCATCTGACATAGCGTGAGAATCATTTACTGCACATGCCAAATCATTTACAGATCTTTCATAGTCTGTGAGCTTATACAACCCACGACATAAAATGCCAGAAGCAATAATCACATCGCCATTTGACAGATCATGAACTGTACACCTGTCATCAACAAATTTCACAACCAAGCCAATCTTGGCTAATGCAAACTCTGATAACAAGTTCTTCTTGATCCCTAGCACAAATAAGGCATCTGACAAAGTGAAAGAGCTACCATCAACAGTAGTCAAAATGATCTTACCAACTCCCATAACAGGATAGGAGGAGTTGTTGGTGCATGTAACAGTATTCCCTATAGGGGCAAGCTCGAGTGAAGAGAAGAAACTGTGCTGCGAGGTAATATGTTTGGTTGCCCCACTATCAAAATACCAAACATCTGAGTCTATTGCAGACATGCACTGCTCATGAGAAGATGGGTTGAAATTGAAGACAGTAGTAAACACCCATTCTTCTTCCTGCACAAGATTAGCAGACATGCCTCTGCAACAACCATTCTAGCCTCTTTCTTCTTTGCCTCTTTAGCAGCCAGTTTTGGACAGTTCTTTATGATATGATCATTCCCTTTATAGTACTTACAAAACAATTTCTGCTTTTCTGATTTCTTCTCATCTTGATCTTCCTTCTTCGAATATGCAGAATTAGCAGATTTCTGCTTACTACTTGAAGAGCTCCATTTTCCTTTGCCCTTCTGATAAGCCAGGAAAGCTTAGTCTGCAACTTGCATAATGGACCTGTTTTGCTTGGACTGATCTTCCTGCAATAGAATAGAGACTAACTCCTCAAATGATAAGGCATTTGGATTGCCTTTCATCATCAACCGAAGAGTAGAAGCAAAACTCTGATATGAATCAGGAAGACCATTCAGAACAGTATGCACAAGTGAGCTATCTGGTGTAACCTCATCAGCAGAAATCAACTGTTCCTTCAAGTCTTTGATCTTCATTAGGAAACTGTCCATAGAATCACCTTCATTCATGTGCTCACTCTCTTTGCCATTCAAGGTTAAAATAAAGTCCCTGTGGCATCGCACGATTGTTGAAAGTTTTTCAAGCTCAAGACTGTGGGAACATGCCCCAAATTGAACCTTCCACATCATCCACAATCAAAGGAGGCTGATTTCCACGAGTTGGAGGCATCCAATTATGCCCATAATGGAAAGAAGTTGATTAGAGAAGATTTAGCTCACCTCTTGATGTGATTGGACCTCACTTTTGACATGTATATGTTTTTGATTGGTTAAAGAGGTTAATATGTGGTCTTTAAAACCTCTAATGAGTTGTATTATGAATTAGAGTCGTGGAAATACATGCCCAAGCTGCCCCCTTTGCTTAAGCACACCCCCTACTAGCTGTTCTCTGCATATTTTGTAGAGATTTCACTTTTTCATACTCTTTCTCCCTAGATAATCTTGGCAGACCCCCCTATCTTGTAATTGTTTACCAACTCTTCTGTTCATCAAATGTCACATCTCTGGAAACAATAAATTGTTTAGTTAGAGGATTCCATAGCCTATAACCCATCTGCTTTTCATCATACCCAATAAATACATATTTTTCAGCCTTTGGTTCAAGCTTATGTTTGAGTTGTGATGGTACATAAGCATAGGCAATTGATCCAAACACCTTACAATGATCAAGTGTTGGTTTTTTACCCCACCATGCTTCATAAGGGGTCATTCCATTTAGATCTGTACATGGTAACCTATTCACAAGATATGTAGCTATATTTACAGCCTCAGCCCAAAGATAATTAGGACAATTCTTTTCTTTTAACATTGCTCTTGCAAACTCAACCAATGTTCTATTCCTTCTTTTTGCAACTCCATTGTGTTGAGGTGTATACTTGCAAGTTATTTCTCTCTTGATACCTGCATTCCAAAGATAATCATTGAATTCTTGGGAGAAGTATTCTCCCCCTCCATCAGACCTTAATCTTTTGAGCTTTTGACGTGTAACTCTTTCTGCATAAGCATGAAAATGTTTGAAAGCTCCAAATACTTCTGATCTTTCCTTTAGAACATAAATGGTTATCCACCTTGTAGCATCATCAATGAAAAGAACATAATACCTAGACCCATTGATTGATCCTTCTTTTGTTGGTCCCCATACATCTGTATGTATGAGCTCTAGCAAACCATCATGCTTGAAACCTTTCTTCTGAAATGATAATCTGTGTGCCTTTCCCATTTGACAAGCTTCACACTTGTAGATCATATGATGACTTTTTACATTTGGTAGCCCTATTACAGATTGATTCTCCACCATGGTTTTAATTCCTCTTTCATTGAAGTGTCCTAACCTCTTGTGCCAAAGATCTAACTCTGTAACTACTCCATCACCATATGTGATTAGGGCTTGAACAACATTCCCTTGCACTTTGAGAGTAAAAATTCTACCTTCCTTCTTACCACAAACAATTTGATTGTATCCATCCTCTGGATCTTCAACAAATACCCCTTCATTTGTAAATCTGACTTGAAAACCTTTTTCCACTATTTGTCCCACACTAATCAGATTCTTTGGTATTGTTGGAACATATAAAACATTTGTTAGCAAATCAGCTCCACTCCTGCACTTCACTTTTCCAATTGAATGTACATTATGTTTTGTATTGTCACCTCTTTGTACTGTATGACTTGAATTACCTTCTTCCAATTCTGACAACAACTCTATATTACCTGACAAATGATTTGAACAACCAGAGTCAATATAAAATACCTTGAGATCCTCCTTCTCTGATGTACTTATTGAATTCATCATCAATGTTGTATGACTATCATTCTGTGTATCATTTGCATAATTGTAATAGGTAGTGTTATAAGACTGATTCTGATTCCAATTTCTTCCACCACCTCTACCAAAGCATCCTCTTGAATTCTGTCTTCCTCTTTGAAATTGATTCTGAAACCTTCCACCTCTTCCTCTGCCATTGTTGCTTTGATTTTGATTCGACCCTTGTTGGTTATGCCAACAATCATATGCTAGATGATTGCTCAATCCACAAATCTAGCATGCTTTCTTGTTATTGTTCTGATTACCTCTACCTCTTCCATGTCCTCGACCTTTACCTCTGCCAATACCTCTTCCTCTTGCATAATTTGCTTGAGTAGTAACCTCTTCTTCATCCTTTGCTTTACCTTTCTCATTTTTCTTCTTACATAGCTGAACTATATCCTTTATCTCCATCTGATTTCAAGTCTTGCTCAAATGTGAGCATTAGTCCAAGCAATTGATTCAATTCTGGCACATAATGATTTAATGAGAGTTCAGTTGAGAGTACAAAAGGTTTCCACCTTTCATCTCCTCTCAACCCTACAAGTAATTGTGCTATCAACCTATGATCTTCAATATCCTCATCAATAGATCCAAGGCTATCTGCCAAGTCCTTCATCTTAGTGACATAATCACTAATGCTCTGATTTTTCTTTTTCTTAAATGTGGTGAATTCTGACCATAAGCTAGCCTTCCTAGCTTTAGTAGTGTTTTGGAAGTGATCTTTCAAGGCATTCCATATATCTTCAGCTGTTTCTAATCCTCTGATATGTGGTAACAAATGATCTATGATACTGTTATATATATAAGCCCTTGCACTTGCATCTCTCTTCTGCCATAGCTTCAAAGCTTCTAGTTCTTCTTTCCTTGGTTGACTCTCATCTTGAAATTTAGGCTTTTCTTCTTCACCTGTCACATATATCATTAGATCCTTACTCATAAGTAAAGCTTCCATTCTCATTACCCAAGCAGGATAATTATCTCTGTCCAATTTGTCAATAGATACATGATCTGCCATAGTCTTCTTGCTTCTGCTTCAACCTGTGAGTATACAGTTAAAGAATGGTACCTTTTGTAGATCTCTACCCTTGAGAATAACTTCGAAGTACTCCTCTGATGTCTTTTGTTGTTGAACACCTCAGCTTTCACCTTCTTTAATGAAGAACTCTTCAATTCCTCTTGTATCTGCTCCTTCTTTCACTCACGAGGACCTTTTTGCTCTGATACCACTTGCTGATGTGTAAAACATCACAAGAACTAAGCTAAAGTAGTATTAGAATACCTCCATAACCATCATTAGCTTAGCAATACTCTGAACTTGAAAAACTTTACCACTGAACTTAGTGAATTTCAAAAATTTACTTCTCAGAAATCTGAGCCTTTCCTTCAAGCTTCAAATCTGATCTGTATTAGCTTGATCTTTGTAAATTCTTTTGATCACTTGCTAATAGAAGTTCTTACTAATGTTAAGTAACACATACCAAGCAAAACTTTCAAGTAATAACTTCAAATTCTTCTGAATTTACTCCAACATTTGCACTATGTCTGAAATCTGAAAAATGACTTCATCGATTTGACATACCTTCACTGTTAGACTCATTTCTCTGAGTATGCGTCCCGTTTTGTAAAGATCTTTTGAACAATTGTACTTGAGGGTAGTAGCTTTAAAATGAGCTATCACTCATTAAAAACTTTTCACTGTACTATCAGATCTGACTTAAGAAGATCAGGGAAAAGTGCGCCAGAAAACTCGTAACTGTCAACTAACTTACACACTGATATGAAATCACTTAGAACTCAATGTACATGAGGAATTGATCAATTCCTTTTACACAAACATGTATTAACTATCAGAGAAAATGTGTACATAATGGCTTGGCCTTATTCTGCTCATAGCCACAGACAACTCTCATCTACTGAGTAGGTCATTCTCAACATCTCTCTCACAAAAACCCGACAATTTCTGTTTACTCAAGGATTACAAAATTGAGTTCCTATATTTATTTTTCCAACTCAAATTAACTTATATACGTGTAGTTTACATACTCCTAGACTCTAACTCGTAAGTTTTGAAGTTCTATGTCAAGAGTAGACTTCTAATTTTGCACTAAATTACAAGAGTGAATTTGTCCCTTCACTTAGGCTTAATTTTTTGAGTGCTTTGTCTTCACTTCTCCTTGTCTTTCTTTTTCCTTCATATATCCATTTCTAATTAGTGAGTGAAGCCCCAACACCAAGTACGATCACTGAACCCTTTCCAATGAATAAGATACTCCAATCTTTCTCAGGATATTCTTGAATCTAGGACATGCTGAACTTCAAATTCTTCATGATCATCAATCTCATTAGGTGGTGAAGGACTAGGTCTCTCCCCCCGCAATGGTGAAATCTGATATGATTCCAACATGAATACATGGGAAACTGGATGTATTCTCATGTTACTTGGTAGCTGGAGCTTGACGGTGACTGGATTAATCTTGGCCAAGATGGTGAATGGACCAAATCTTTGATGATCTAACTTTGCACAAGGCGTTTGCAAATTGTTTCTGAGTAACCATACTTTATCTCCAATTTGATACGATGGATTCTGAAGATGATGTTGATCTGCATAGTACCTATATTGTTCTTGAGCTTTATGGATCTCTTCCTTGAGCTCTTTGTGAATGTACATTAGGTACTGGGCCTTGTCTCTGGCAGCTGGGTTCTTGACATGATTTGAGAGTTGTATATCCATCCTTCGATGTTGTCCATAATTTGCAAAGAAGGGAGTCTACTTAGTAGATGCATGAACACTATTGTTATATGCAAACTCTGCAAAGGGTAAAAGCTCAAACCAATCATTTTGATGATAATTCATTAGGGGAAAAAATGAACCCTGCATGGGCCTTTTAGATTAAGGGGTGATTAAGGATGGACCAATGAGAGGAGGGTGGTGGCCACAGTCTAGTCTATCATTTTACTAGACTAGGCCTAGGTTTCCCTTGGTTTGTGCTAGTCAAAGGGTCTAAAACCACTATGAATTCATGATTTTTGTGAGATGAGTGGTTAGAGATTTCAAATATTTGAATCTTGGCCATTGAATGGTCCAACAGATCCAACGGATAGTGTGATTGTGCAAAAGTCAAGGCTACTTGGAAGGTAGACCATTCGATCATTCAAAAATCGTGTGGCTCTAATGTACTTCACAAAAGTAATTGCGTGAGTAGCTATAGGCAGTCCGATTCATGTGCAATCTAAGGGTTGTGGATCACCTCAATGTTGAGATATCAAGCTCAACATGTGATGATCCAGGATGACACGTACCAGTTTTTCATTTCTCTGACATGTATAGTGGTCACGTCGGTATATGTCAGGGATACTTCATTGAGCTTTATTAGATTTATCTACCGAGAGTGATGGCACATTTGTTTCTTGCCAGCTCACTCATTCGCGGACATTATGTTTTTCCTTATGTACTGATCTTTATATATTGCACTTGTTGTATTCTTGTTTTTTAGGTCATTCTTGTACATTTCTTTTATGTAATAGAAGAAGAAGAAGAAGATCATTCTTCCTTTGCCTCAATCTATGTGTGTGCTTCTCCTTGAGAGTGAGAGTGTGTGTGTGAGATCTCTTCCTTATCTCCTTCCTTGTGACATGGTATTGACAAATCTTTTGTAAGATAAGTAGAGTGCTTAGTTACTTGGGAAGTGTCGTACCCATATCTAATTGGTTTCTTGCTCTCCCTTTGTGATCTTCTGATTGCTTGGTTGGAAGATTCAGGTACATCCTCCAATTTCTTCATCTTGACTTTGCCTTTGGACTTCCATGCTTTGAAATCTTCAAGATTGATGATGTCCTCATCATCTAAATTGATGTCTTCATTCTAAGTGGGCTCTTCTTTAATGAGGCTTGGAAACTCCTCTTCCAAGTCATAAGGTAGTTTTAATGTCCTGCATTCAATATCAAACCAAGAGTCATTCTCATCAAAGACAACATCTCTACTGACCATGAATCCCTTGTTTGAAGGATTGTAGAACTTGTATCCTTTCTGATTTAGATCATACCCTATGAAGATGCACTTCTCTGCCTTAGGGTCTAGCTTACCTCTTATCTGAGAGGGAATGTGAACATAAGCTACACATCCAAAGATCCTGCAATGATCAAGCAAGGGTCTTCTACCATGCCATGCTTCATATGGGGTCATCCCATCAAGAGATTTGGATGGCAACATGTTTACAAGATAAGTGGCAGTAGATACACTCTTTGCCCACAAATAGTTAGGTAATTTTTTCTCATTTAACATTGACCTAGTTGTTTCGACAATTAATCTATTTCTTCTTTTGTCCATCCCATTTGGCTCAGGGGTATACCTTGTTGTGGTTTCTCTCTTGATTCCTCTTTCCTGCAAGAATATATCAAACTCATTTGAGAAGTACTCACCTCCTCCATCTGACCTTAGCCTTTTTAGATTTATCCCTGTTTGATTCTCAACAAGTGCAAGACATTTTTTAAAACAACTGAATACTTCATCTTTGTGCTTCATAAAGTACAATATAGTCCATCTACTGTAATCATTAATAAAAGATACATAATATCTTGATCCAAAGATTGATGGATCCTTACTTGGTCCCCATACATCTGTATGGAGAAGCTCTAGGTAGTCCTCATGCATGTACCCTTTCCTTGAGAAGGTTAACCTATGAGAGATTCCAAACTGGTAAGCACCACATTTATAAATCATGTGTTGCTTGGATACATTAGGTATCCCAAGAACACATTGGTCTCTACAAATTTGTTTCAAGGTTCTTTCACCTACATGCCCTAATCTCTTGTGCCAAATTCAAGCTCTGAAATTGTTTGATCTTTATAACGATAAAATCCAATGTTCCTTGTATCCTCAAGTTCAAAAGTGAATAGTCCACCTATCTTTTCTCCTTTGGCAAGTCTCTTGAACCCATGCTTGGGATCCTCCACAAATGCTCCATATTGGTTGAATCTAACCTGCAAACCTTTTTCCACAATCTATCCAACACTCATCAAGTGTTTCGTAATTGTTGGTACATATAGAGCCCTACTCAACAGAATCTTGTTTCCATCAGATGTCTTAACATTTCCAACTTTAATTATTGAGTGCTTGGTGTCATCACCTATTTGTACCTGATGTTTACCCTTTGGTTCCTTAAGGTCAGAGAGAAGAGCTACATTGCCTGCCACATGGTTTGAGCATTCTGAGTAAATGTAGAAGAGATGATCATCCTTTATACTTGGTTTTGAAGTCATGTTCATGATCATAAGAAAATCTTTTTGCTCCTCTATGCAGTTGTTGTAATCCTTGCTATATTTTTATCCTCCTTGGTAGTTGCTATTGTATTTATTATTGTAGTTGTTGTTGTATCCTTGGTGGTGATTGAATCTTCCTCTGGATTGTGTATATCCACCTCTTTGATATCCTCTACCTCTCTGATTCTTGAAGTTCCTAAAACACTCATCTGTAGTATGATTTTATAATCCACAAATGCATGGTGAGGAGTTATAAGGTCTCCCCCTACCTTGCTTACCTCCTCTGCCCCTTCCTCTTGAGGTTCTACCTCTCCCTGCATAGTTGGCTTGGGAGGTAGTTCCTTCATCTTCAACCTTTTTGTTCTTGCCTTTCTCTTTGGACTTACTTGTATCAGTGTGTAGGGAAGAAGAGCTATTACCTCTTAATGAATCTCCATTCTTGTTGAGCTTAGCTTCATGAGTAAATAGTTGCCCCATGAGTGTGGTAAGGTCTGGAATTTGCATGTCCATGTATAGGTCCATGGGAGTTGTGAAGCTCTCCCATTTGTCATCAGCTCTAATACCATTGATTAGTTGCCTTACAATCTGCTCCTCTTCAATTTCTTCTCCTATGCTTGCTAATTGATCTACTACATCTTTGAGCTTGGTCACATACTCTGAGATACCTTGCTTAGGTTGCTTTCTTTGAGTGGTGAACTCAATCCAACATTGAATCTTCCTGGTCCTTGTGTTGGAAGAGAAATAAGAAGACAATGTTCCCCAAGTCTCTTGGGATGTCTTACAGTTCCTAATGTGTGGAAGAAGAAAATCAGAGATTGAGTTAAGTAAGAAGGACCTTGCTAATGCATCCTTGGCACACCAAGTGTTGAGTCTTTCATGCTCCTCTCTTGTAGGTTGTCCTTTGCTTCTGAATATGGACATCTCCTCATCTCTTGAGATGTATCCATAGAGGCTCCTTCCTTGCAAGTATGTCTTCATCCTCAAGGACCATGCTTGATAGTTGTTCCTATCCAATTTATCAATGAAAGAATGAAAACCATCTCCCATTTTTCTTAACTTTGCTCTGATACCATTGTTGGGATAGATGGATGGACACTCCAAGAAATGAGTAGGTAATACCAAATCCTGCTTAGTACTAGCCCCTTGAAGGTTCAGAGATGGTATGCGGGCCTTCTTAGCTTTCCAATGACACTATGTAAGTGCCTATGTACTTTGGAAATGATGTATGAAAAGATTGAATCAAAACAGACTACTTCAAAGTTGAAGGTTCAATGAAAACCTTCTCTTTTTTATCACACACCTGTTGCTTGTTATGCTCAGTGCTACAAGTACAATAGGAATTGGAAAAATTCCTTTTAGATTTATCTAATTATCTTACTACACTTATGATTCCAAGTGGAATCAATTGAAATGACGCACTATACACAGAGCAATCAATTTTACAAATAAATCATTACCACTAATTTTTTAGGACGTTTGCAGAGTTTGACTAGTGAGTGCTTCAATGCGCTTTTCTCCGAATTGGCTAAATTGATTTTCTTCAAAACTTGTCAGCATGTAGATAACTTTCAGTTGATTCCAAGAAGCTATAGATCATTGAAATTGGTATTGAAATGACTGAGATACGAGTAGCACAAGTTGAGAGTTAAGAATGATTATAACAGAGAGATCATAGATGAACAATGTAGATGTATTGTATTAATGAACAATGTTGTAGAAGGTCATAGGCTTGATAATCATAACCTAATGATGGAGATTAGTGTAGGCTACAATGTAGGCCTTACACACATACAAAATGACAATGGAGAGCTCGGATAATCAAGTTGCTGAGCGTAACTTTTTCAAGTGACTTTATATAAGTGTTGTATTCAAATTTGAATTTGAATTCAACTTTTGGCTCTCTCTAAGAGTGATCCTTCATTCTAGGAGATATTCCCTCAATGAAGTAGATGTTCTTCTAACTAACAATTCCACGAATTTTTTGGTAAGTGATTACAAAGACAAGTCAAATAAATGACTTTTACAATTGTTAAAAGATAAAGTTCTTCTAGCAATGGTTTCCATGGAACTTCATATGTGTATGAACTTGAAGCCAAATGTATGGGCTTGGAATTTGCACCAACATGGTCTACCTCCATAGGTGTGCTAGTTGGTTTGAAGTCCATCATTCCAAGTGCCTTAATAATTTCTTTGGCATACTTTTTTTGTGAGATAAAAATACCATCCTTTCTTTTTCCATACCTCAATGCCCAAAGAAAAATGGAGTAGACCTAAGTCTATCATTTGAAACTCAATTCCCAAGCTGATATGTGTTCGATTAATGAGTTCTTCATGGTCTCTTGTAATGATCAGATCATCCACTTATTCATAACAAAAATTAGCTTGCTATCCTTTTTCATTACTTAACGATTAGCATCAAAAGTACTTCTTAAACCCATATTTTCTAAAAATTCATCTATATTTATTCTCTGTAATCTTTGTAATCGATTGGAGGATTTTGGTACATCTAAGTGTGGATTTCAATCATCAAAGGGGTGTCGTGCACAATTTGGTAGTGGATTATGCTCTATAACTACAATTTCTTGGCATTTTTATTGAGGAATTTCACTATTAGATGTTTTCTCCTCCTCAAATTAAACATGTCTTTTCATAGGCACAATGAGATATGTCTCTACTTGATAAATCTTCTTGCCTTACGATGCCACAGCTTGTATGCCTTAGAATCTTCACTATATCCTAGGAAGACAAAAATTTTTCTTTGTTAAAATTCGCATTTACATTACAGGCATTTTAAGTTCTTTCGGGTTCTTGGGAGTGGTAGGGGTCTGATAAATCAAAGGCCCTGTAACTTGATTTTCCCAATTATCTTATTCAATCGATAGTACCTTAACATTCAAAACTCTGTTTAATACTAATTGCTGTCAAGACTTTGGTTAGTCCTCTCACAGATTTACTGTTCATGCTCAGGTTAATACTTTCACCATACATAACGCAAGAGTTATTCCTTTCCGTTACGCAGACTTATTATCCACACTTAATCTTACTGTATCAATCCCAAATTAAATGTAATTATACAGCAATAAGAACAACAATACTCAGAGTTCAAGAATACTGCACTACGGCGACTTCACCGACCGCAATCGCCCAGACAGACAGTCTGGCGATCCCGTTTGTCGTCACCGGAGAGTCATCGCAATGTCTTTTCATTAGGTGATAATCACTTTGCAACGACCTTTCGGTTCGTGCGGTATAGAAAAAATGTGAAATTACAATATGCCAATCCAGCGGCTTACACTGGCACACACGGTGGACTTGAACCTGCAATGGAAACAAAATTTAGGGCTCATCTACTATGCCCTGGAGATACATGGTGCGAGCTAATTTAAAAGTTTGAGAAATCTTCTCCTTCAAAGAATCCAGCATTAATTTTAAAGTTTCTGGTTCGACTAACTGTGCGTCAGTATGAACACAGCTTGCGGCAATCACTTGACTCATTAAGATGTCAGCCTGTGTCTGCAAAAATGCCTCTTGCAGGTAGAAATCATTTGCAAGGGCTGCGTCACGACTCAATTTCATGTCTTCAATCTGTTTATTTATTCGGGATAAACGTTCTGCTTGAGCACCCAACTATTTCTCTCTTCTCTCCAACTCCTGAGACTGATATTGAATTGTCTTGTACTAAGCATCTCTTTCCCTTCGAATCCCTACTGCCTCCTTCTGGAGTTGAGCGGTTAAAATCATCTGGGATTTAAGAGCAGAATTTGCCTCAAACAAATTGGCATTTGCGTTCTGAAGTTCGACATTAGTCTGCTTGGCTAAATCAGCCATGTCCTGTCCTCGCTGTACGACTTCATCAAGCTGTACTTGCGTTTCTTCCAATAAATTCCCAAGTGCTACGCGAGCATCCTCTTTATCCTAGACTAATTGTTTTAACTAGAGAATCTCTGCATCACAAGCACTTAATAAATCATCTTTGGCTCTTAACTCAGCCAACACAGCATCTCTTTGAGCAACCAAAGAGTCCTGTTTGGCAATCTGCACTTGAAGGTGCTGAATCTGTACGTGCAAGGCATGATTTTCTGCCTTAACTGCATCCGCTTCTTCTTGCAATGGAGTAATATCTGCTTCTAGAATATCGACTTTATGCTGCAATTCTTGACGAATATTATCAGTGACCATTCTGAGTTGCATCGGTAGATGCTGTGAGAATTGGATCAACATACGACCCATCGATTCTAATTCTGTAAACATGGGAATCGGAGGAAGAAGAGGAGGAGGAAGTGGTTGGTAGACCGCATTCGATGGGAATTTTACAGGAGATTAATTATGTTGGCCACGTTTTAAGTCTGTATACATGGAAATATAGTCTATTTTTTCAAAGGATGACAAGCACATATTTGCATTAAGAATGTTGTTCATCTTGGTGGTTTGGGAGTCCATGTTCCTTACACATCTATGAAACGTGTTCTGCATGGGACTATGTTGTATACTTCCTGATTCATGAAATGATGTAATTGGTCCACCCTTGCACTTCATGTATGCATATAGGAGGGCAAGATCATGGGTTATGTGAGTGGTATTTGTGAACCTTGGGTTAAGTTCTAGGCACTTCACTTTGCCTCTTACATTGCTCTTGGTTTTGGACATTTTATGAACCTTACTTGCATTCCATACCATGGTCTAACCATGCACTTTGGTTTGTAAGTATTGTTCATAAGGGTAGTGCATAATTATGTGAGCACATATATTATGGAGTTGGACTATTATATTCCAAGAATGGTGCTACCACTTTAGCATTATGAAAATGTACATGGAGATTATATATGGGTTGGGATCTTATTTTTAAACTTTGGATATGTGTTGGCCTTGATGTGAGGGCTTGACTTTGATCTTGGTGAGTGTGATGGAACCAGTGTCCTCGAGCATGAGTGATGTGGAGGCTCGCGGATTGAAACACTCTTCAAGATTAGGTGTGTCCCTTTGGTTGTATGACATGTTGTATAAAGGTTCCCAGCCTATAAATGGTTCCCATGTAATTTTCATCTTGTTGAGGGGGGTATCACTTATCAAGGGATGTGGTAGTTCACGTCCACCATGCGTGCCAGTGTCAAGGGCACATCTTCATTTATGTACTAAGGTTGTATTGGAGGGTGAGATAGAGATTGAGTGGGAAGAGCCTTTAAAGGCCACAAACTTGTATTTATATGGCTTGAGTTAATGAAAGAAACTCTCTCCTTTTTGCGTCGCCTATCATGGCATTCGACGTGCACTTGTTATGTTGGTGTAAATCACAAGCCTACACATTTGGCTTGGAAGACATCATGAAGACTCCACATGCATGAAGAACCATAGGAACATATGCTAGTGGTTTATTATCAATTTACCTCATTGTAAAAGTCTAATTTGACTTAGAATCTTTTGTAATCACCTACCTAAGTGATTCGTGGAAAAGTAGATCACTTGATTGAGAGAATATCTCCAAAATTTTAGATGCTTGATCATAGGAAGCCAAAGATTTGAATTTGAATTCAAATCCTAAGTCATTTCCTATAAAATTGGATGTAAAAAGTCGCGGGTAGATCACTCCATTCCCGAGGCTCATTCTGTTGAGCTTGAGTGTGTGTAAGGACTATACCATAGCCTACACCTCTCTACACCATTTGGCAATGCTAGACATGCCAATGGGATTGTACACAATTGTTAATCAATAGATACATTTAGATCATTCATCTTTGTGTTCTCTGCTAGTCTACTCAAGAGTATGTCAACTTGTCAAGGGCATATCTCGGTCAATTCTACTCCAAATTCAGTGATTCAAAGCTTGTTGAATTTTTTGAAGTGATTTCATTCAGCCAATTCACAGAAATCGTCGTCGAGGTGCTCACTGGTCTATCTCTGCTACAGTCCTAAAAAGTCAGGGGTATAGCTAATTTTGCTAAATCAATTTCTCTGAGTATAGATTGTCATTTTACATCATTCCACTTGAAAATGGTAGCTCACTAAGCTAATTGAATACCCCTAGAAGGAATTTTATCAATTGCTACTGTGCTGGTCACACTGAGCAAAACATTGAGCAGGTGTCAAGACCAAAATAGAAAGTTTTCTTGAGTTTGTGACTTCCAAAGTTATCTGTTTTGATTCAATCATTGCACACATTATTTCCAAAGGACATAGGCCGTTTCTTGGTGTCATTGGAAAGCTAAGGGAGTCTACTAATCAAGTCTGAAGCTAAAGAGGGCTGGTACAAAGCATGTTTTTAGCAGTACCTACTCAATCTCTTGGATCATCCATCCATCTTTCCCAACATGTTAGTTAGTCGATACATTTATTTTCTTGATCTTCTTGGAATGCGTGTGCTAATCGTAGGCTGCATGGCGACATAGGCTCTTTCTTTCTCTCTCTCTCTCTTCCCTGTTGCAGGGAGGTGTTCCTCTCTCCCTGTTAACATCTCTTTGAATCTATCTTTGATCCTATTGAATATGGAATATCTGCATAATAGAAACAACCAAAAACCATGAAATGCAAAACTAAAGGCTTTTTACCAGAATATAATTCTTGAGAAAACCTCTTCAATGCTTTTGTGTGGTTTTGATTGACGATGTAGACTACTGTATTGACTACTTGTGCCCATAGTGAATCAAACATGTGTTGAGCCTTTAACATACAGTGAGCAATTTCAACTATGTCCCATTCCTTTGCTCAACAACACTATTTTGTTCAGGTGCATGAGTAGTAGTAAGTTTCCATTCTACACTCTACTCTTTATAGTAGTTATTGAATTCTATTGATAAAAATTCCTCTTCTCTATTTGTTTTGAATTTCTTAAATTCCCACTTGATTCCTTTTCCACATACTTATGCAAGGTTCTATATTTTTAAAAAGCATCAGCCTTCTCTCAAATGAATTAAACCCACATCTTTCTACTATAATCATCAACGAATAGAAAAAAGTAGAAAGATATTCATAAAAAACTTGTAGATATTTAATCACAAATATTAACATGTATTAACTCAAGAGGAGCTTGAGCTCTATTGTTGGCATCTCATGGAGATGCCTTCATTGTTGCTTAGGTTCTTGTAACTCTAAAAATGTAGGCCATGAGCGACTGTCCCTATTCTTTCCATCTATTTCAAAACTACAAATCAAAGATGCCTAGATTGTTGATGTGATAACCTACTTACATATTTATCTTCTATAGTAGTTAAGGAACTTAACACTATCAATTTACGATGTCTTATGTCTTTTCCTAATGCTTATCTAATGAATCCATGATTTTTGTCCCACTCTTATTGAATTGAACGTCTATTCCATAGTTCATTATTGCAAAACCTGATAAACAATTTCTTTCAAGTGTATGTACATTGAGAATGTCAAAAAACTAAATTTTAGTACCTAGAGAATTTATAAAATAGATGGTTTGTGTTCCTTCAATTGGACATCTTGAGTCATTTCCCATCACTACATTGATGGATTCCCATAGAGACACTAGGGAACTATACCAATCCTTTTTGTTGTTCATATGGCAAGAATCTCCACTATCTAAAATCCATGGTTCATCAATACAAGCTTGAGCCAATGCTCAAACCTTTTCAATAGAAACCCATAGTTCTAGCTCTGTGTGGTTTTCTGACTCTTTGTTCTTCGAAGATTTTCCTTTTGCATTAGCTGAGAATGCAACATCATTTGTACCTTGCCAATTCTTCAACCACATATCCTCTTCCAAGGGCATGGCACAAAGCTCTTCAAATGTAAGGGAAATTGGTCTTACCTACATTTTAAGGGCTATTACTAATCCATCATACTTTTTTGAAAAAATATGCACACATCTGTGAGCTTTCTCTTCAAGTATTGTAAAAACACCAATCACTGCCAATTGATCTTGTAGATTTTTTGTATGTTTGATAAAATCTTTAGCCTTTTCGAAATTATCATGAGTTTCTTTTGCCAAGTAGTTTTCTAGATTTTGTAATATAGTGTGGTTCTTGGTCTCATATTGATGAGAAAATATGCCCCCAAGCCTCATGTGCTTTAGTAGTGTGTTGAACTATAGTAAGCACAAAATCACTTACACAGGTGAATATTGCACATAATGCATCAATAGTTTGCCTCTTCCAAGCTTATACAAGATCTAGATCTTGCTTAATGATCACTCTTGCATTTTCTTGATCTTCAACTAGTACAGGCTCTAGATCCAATCTCGTTATTCCATTGACAGTGGCAAGTAATTTGTAGGAGATGAAAATTGGAAAATTTTTGAACTTCTAGAGTGCATAGTGGGTTCCATCCAGCTTCCCTTCAATGAATGTGGGCGAAGGAATTAAAATAGGAGCAACAGTAACATTCACAAGAACACCAAGAATAGGCTAAAATACTGATACTTCTCAAGCTACTTCAAGCTATTTGAACCTTATGGCTCTGATACCATGTAAGAAAGTAGTTATGGAAGAGAACACATGAGCAATAATATAGAAGCTAACCGATATAGTAGAATTTTAGAAATTGCTACTAATAGTAATTACGAAGATGATGACATTGTCCACCAATGCCCTCTAAAGGCAGAGCTTAAATGGTGATGGAGTGTTATAAGGTAAAGGTACGCTAGCTAAATTCAATATCTGGGGTAGAGAAAAGTTCATGTATACATCGGCTAATGGAGAGATGTGGCCTTCTACATATGGCTACACATGGGTGGTAGAAGATGGGCAGCCACCGCCCACATACTCCCTATATGTGGCTTAGGCTGGTTCAATCGACCTAACAAATATGAATGAGTTTTTACTTTGATAGGAAATATTCCATGGAATATTTTCTTGAACATCATGCTCGTGGTGTTGCCCCTTGATCCCCATGAGGAGGATCATTGGCCTCGTAGGCCCCTCTATGCGGCGCCTCTCTATCCCCCTTGAAGCCCCCACTCAAGCTTTAACATCGCTACCCTGGACCCCTCCATTGGGGACCTTGGTATTTCCCTTTCCTTATAATACCTTACATGGTCATTTTTCAGCATCCAACATGCAACTTGGGACTCCAATCAACTAGGTAATGCATGCTTGGATTCTCCTCATAATGGGGGCCTTACAAAATGTGCATTAGTACATAATCATGAACCGTATATATTTTTCATATACTAACACCCCCCCTCAATGTTTACCAAATGATAAATCAAGTAATTCTAGCCTACACCCATCCATTGAAGATTTATATTGAGCATCACTGTTCAAAGTTCTTTAAAAAATATCTCAACATAATTTACCTCTATTGGGCAATATTCTAGCTCCACAATTTCATCTTCTATCAGCTTCGGAACATAGCAGTATTGTTCTTCTATATGCTTGCTATAATCATGAACTAGTGCTTTCTTTGCAATGGCCATACAACTTTGATTATCAAATTTAAGTACAGTCTCCATCTTTGATGGAAAGCCTAGAACTACAAGAAAATTCTCCTTAATGACCATATCCTTCAAGTGTATCGTGTGTGTTATAAAGAATACAAAAATACAACATTCTTGCAATGTATTAAGGGGTGCATTGGTCCCCTAGGACCCCCCATCAACTAGGGGGCCCATTGGTCCCTTTGGACCGCTATGCTAGGGTTGCACACCACTACCAGGAACCCAAAAATTGGAGACCGTGGTAATTCGATAGACTTCTCACTTAAAGATGATGCTTCCTTCTCTTGTGTAGAAGGGATAGTTTTTGGGCCATGTTCATAGTTGATTGCCCCTTTGCCTGATGATAAAGTGGAAGCTCTCTTTTCCTCCTCCACTACATGTGGTTGCTCCTCCTTAAACACCACATCACGATTCACCATGATCATCTTAGCCTTAGGGTAATAGAGCTTGTAAGCCTTCTTATCTTTGTTGTATCCTAAGAAGGTATACTTGATACTTTAAGGTTGAAGCTTGTTTTTCTCCTTATCTAGAACACGTACATAAAATTCACTTCCAAATACTTTGAAATGGGAAACAAAAGGCTTTTACCAAGGCCTCTTGTGGATTCTCTCCATCAAGTGGCTTGGTGTAGCTTCAATTCAAGATCTAGACAACAATGTTGAAAGCCTCTTACCAAAATTGATTAGGCAAACCCTTTCCCATCAACATGCACCTTGTCATCTCCATGATGGTTCCATTCCAACATTCTTCAACACTGTTATGTTGAGGGCTATGTGCCACTATGATTTGATGCTTGATTCCTTTACTCTTGCAAAAATCTTCAAAATCTATTGATGTGAACTCACCACCGTCATGTGTCTTGAATTTCTTCGTCCTTTTTTGTGTCTGAGTTTCAAGAAGCTGAAGCCATTCTTTAAACTTACAAAAATCTTGAGCCTTATCACAAAGGAATTACACCCACATCTTCTTGCTATAGTCATCGATGTGTAACAAAGTACGAAGATCCACATAAGGCTTATGTGTAGGCATTTTTTTGCACAAGTTAGCATGCATCAACTCTAGAGGATAGCTTGCACTACAAGGAATATGGGGGCATAATGACGGTTAACGCGATATATTTTTGTCACTACCTAATCGTCCATTTTGTTGGACTGAGCATTAAGTGCACATCATCATCTAAAATATGTTAATCTTGATGTTATTTTTGACATTTTGTTTGATGCTCATAGCGATGTTCATGAAAGTGTCACTACCTAAGTGTCACTTGTACGACTAATAAAAGAGCATCACATATGCAATGCTCATTTTTGTTGCTTATGCAATGTAGTAGATCATCGCTTGGATGATCGCATACATGAAAATTTTACGTCACTTATGCAATGGTGCTGGTTGATAAAAATAAAAAACGTGTTGCATCACTCTTCCATTGTCATTTTACACGCATATGATCGAAGAGCTCTCCAACATTGAGATGTATGCTATGCTTATAAGCTCCAACAATCTCTTTCTAAATCTATCTCTTCTCAAATCTCTCACTTATTTTTGCTCTCTCTATCTCTATCTCCCTCTCTCTCTCTTCTTCTTTTTACCTCTTTCTCTTTCAATTTCTCTCTCTGTCTCTCTCTCTCTCTTTGTGTCTCTCTCTTTCTCTTTTTTCTTCTCTCTCTTGATGTCTATCTATGTCTCTCTCTCTCTCTCCCTCCCTTTCTCTCTATTGCAAGTTATTAAAGAAGTTCACCAAGAATAAAATATGGCTACTTATTGTAAGTACAATATTCATTATTTGTATATCATTTAAATTGTTTTATTTTCATTATTAACATACTCACACTTACTCATTCATATGCACATATACACATATACAAATATACATGAACATGCACGCTCACACATATACACACACATACACATGCACATATAGACACATATACACACAAATACACCTACACATGTACATACATGCACATACAATTACACATACACATACACATACACACACATACACACACACACACACACACACACATATATATATATATATGTGTGTGTGTGTGTGTGTGTGTGCATGTGTATAAGTATGTGTTAATGTGTGCATGTGTATGTGCATATAAATAATGCATGCACGTCCTTTTATGTGTTTGTAGATATGTTTTTGCATATACACATCCACATATGTATATGCAAAAACATATCTACAAACACATAAAAGGACATGCATGCATTATTTATATGCACATACACATGCACACATTAACACATACTTATACACATGCATATATATATATATATATATATTTATATATATATATATATATATATATATATATATATATATATATATATATATATATATATATATATATATATATATATATATATATATATATATATATATATATATATATATAGAGAGAGAGAGAGAGAGAGAGAGAGAGAGAGAGAGAGAGAGACACTGACACACACCTATGCATACACACACACACACACAAAATAGTTATACACATACACATACATATGCACATACATACATACACACACACATACACACATACACTTACACACACATGCACATACATACATATACACACACATACACATGCACATACACACACATATGCACATACACTTACAAATACACATGCACATACATACATATACACACACATACACATACACATGCATATACACACACATACACATCCACATACATACATATACACACTCATACATATACAGTCATACACATGCATATATACCTACACATACACATACACACATACATACACTTATACACATACACATACACATGCACATACACACATATACACAAATATACACACATACACATACATATGCACATATGCACATAAACAGGTACACTTACACGTAGACATACACACATGCATATGCATAAAAAAATATCAACACATATATATATTTTTTATGTGCATATGCATATGCACATATATACACACATAGATACACATATACATGCATATAGAGACACTTACATAAATATAGATATATACCTACATGTGCATACATACATTTTATACACACACAACTACATGCACATATGTACATATATACACACAAACACACATATAATATGAATTAATTATATAAATAGATTAATAAATCACATGTTAAATATAAACAATAATAAAAATTATTAGAATAATACTTTTCCTTATTTCATACAATAAACACAATTGAGAACATAATTGGAATGAGAAAATATATAGAAATAAAAGTGTATATCAATGTAAAATATATATCCAATGTATATATCATTCATCCTGATCATGATCATCCACATCATCATGTAAGTCCTCATCATTGTGATCATCTGGATCATCTGATGTATCTATAGTGGCATCATGGGTAGAGGTGTGAGCACTCTATGATGATCGAGATCATCTCGCCTATGTATGTCTCTCCACCTCATCCATATCTCCCTCTCCATAATACACTTATATTACGTATAACAAATATAAATAAGTAAAACATATAAAACATCAATAAAAACGAAATAATTACATGAAATGTAATAATACTCACAAAAGAATTTGGATCATCTTGCATGTACTCACTCAAATACCGATATCCACAATGTGTAGCAAAATCAATTGCCTTTTTCATAGGATATTCACCATAATCCTTTCACTACATTGAAAAAAAAAAAAGATTAATGATTAATGTTTTAACTAAAATAAAAAATATATTTTAAATAATAGATATAATAAAAAATGTAGCTACAAAATTATGATGGCCCATTCAGCCTAAATGCGATGTATGACCAGACTCAACTCTTTTTTTTGCCATAGCCTATGTTTATTCAATGAAACAAAGATACATAGATTAAATGTAAAACATTTATAAAACATATGAGATTTATAATTCACATTCATATAAACTATCAGTTTGTATACCTTTTGCTAAGGAAATAATTCTTCAAGATGTAGTTATCTATGAAAAAACTACCACGTCTGAGGTGGTATGTTAGATCTTCTCTTATTTTCTTCTACAATATAATACCTCTTGTTATTTTAATATCAAACAAAAAAGGGATCAAAACATAAGAAAACTTTAAATTTATAAACATGCATACATAGACACACATACATACACTTACACATACATACTTACACTTACACATCCATACTTACAAATACATACACATACCCACACATTTACATACACACACATACATACAAAATACATACCCACACACATATATATACATACAAATAATGATGAAAATGTCCCAAATCTAACATCTCGAATGCAACATGCAAATCAACCTTAAAATCACGAATATGCTTCTCATTAGCACCAATGAGCAGACAACAATGATCAAAAGCACATCATTTGCACACTTAACATATAAGGTTCTCTCAGTTGGATTATTCTCAAAACCATGTGCAATCAAGTACACATGTGTCTTTTTGTACCAAGCATGTCCCCCTTGCTTCAAACCATATAATGCCTTTTTCAACCTACACACCTTGTTTTCATGCCCTTTCCAAATAAAACCATGGGGCTGAAAAACATACACTTCTTGATGTAAGTGACCATTCAAAAATGTAGTTTTAATGTCCAATTGATGTACATTCCAACCATGATGAGCTGCAAGTGCACACATGCTACGAACAATAGCCATTTAGAATGTGGGACAAAATGTCTCATCAAAATCAATGTCTCTTTCTTAAGCATAATCTTTTGCCACAAGCCTAGCATTATACTTGTAAACTATTCCATCACACTTACACTTTAGCTTGCATACCCACTTAGTGCTAATGGCCTTATTTCTAGGAGGAAAATATCATAAAGAACAGGTACCATTCTTCATAATAACATGCTATATATTCTGATTACATAGCAACCATCCAATTTTTTGAAATTTCAGCTTCACCAAACAAAAGATGCTCATTCTCATCACAAGGACTAGAAGAGGCCATCAGATAGCAATTTGATCCAAAAGAAACACTATGCAAGCCTAAACGCGTATGATATGACAAAGATGAATCTAATGTGCCATCTTGCAAAGTCTCCACTAGCCATTTTGGCACATTTTTGGCCTCTTCTATATCAGCCCTCTCATCAACAAGTGGATCATGTAAATCTGCATCACAAGTGTAATTATGTACATCATCACACGAAAGCTCTAAAGGCTAAGAAAGTGCCTCATTCAAACCAACACTTGATTGTCCATCTGTAAAAAGAGGCAGCAATGTGTTGTACACACCCTTAGAGCTAATAGAAGTCTCCTTGGTACCTAAAATACATGCTTGAATTGCATCTTCTACAAAAATAAAAATCACAACTAATTAAAATGCATTTATTCTATGGATGATATAGACAACAGCCTATGCTTCCAGAACTCTACCCAACAAAAATACATTTCACTACTTTATCATCCTATTTCCTGCATTGTTGTTTAGGTACTAATGCATATCCCACACAACCAAAAACATGCACATGAGCATCAAATGGCTTGCTAACATGCCAAGCCTCATATGGAGCGATAGACTATAATGATTTGATGGGATGCCCATTAAGTACATATGTTGCAGACATAACAACCTCAACCAAAAACTGTGGTAAAGCATAACTTTTAACCATACACTTCACCATTTTTCTTTTAATGAATCCATTTTTTTGAGGTATATACGACACTATAAACTGATTCTTTTATTCCACATTCAACAAAAAATGCATTAAAATTATAAGACATGTATTCACCCCCTCAATTAGAATGGAGGATGCACATTTTACATGCTCATAGATTTTTAGCCAAAAGTAGAAACTATTTGAAGCACATAAACACTTTCGGACTTTGCTTTCAAGGGATAGACTCATGCATGGAAAAAACATCAATAAAAGTCATGAAGTAAAACTAGTTCCCAAAAGAGGGTGTCTACATAGGGAGACATCATTCTAAAGAGCAATTTTTGAGTAGCTTGAACTGAACTTTCTTTTGGGAATGAGGAATGTTTCATTTTACCCAAAATATAGCATTCACAAACATGTTTACGAAATGCCTTAAATCTGCCCAATGAGGACACGGTTTAAGATTTTTGTAGGCATAGCAATCTAGCAAACGTCAGATGAACAAAGCATGCATGCAAAAGCTTTGCAAATAAGAAAGCATGAGAATCATGTACTGCACATGCTGAATCATTCACAAATTTTCATATTATATGAGCTTATATAGCCCAGAACATGAAATACCAGAAGCAATAATAACATCACAATTTGAGAGAATATGAATTGTACATTTATCATTAACAAATTTGACAACCAAGACAATCTAGGCTAATGCCAAAACTGACAATAGACTTTTCTTGGTCCTTGATACAAACATAGCATTTGACAATGTAAAAAAATTAGCATCACTAGTATTCAGAATGATCTTACTAACTCCCATTACACGATAAGAGGTGTTGTTGGTGTATGTTATAGTATTCACTATAGGGGGCATGCTCAAGTGAACTAAAGAAACTATGCAATGAGGTAGTATGTTTGGTTGTCCCACTATCAAAATAAAAAACATATGAGTCTAGTACACACAAACATTGATCACAAGAGGATGGGTCAAAATTAAAAATAGTAGTAATTTCCCATTCTTCATTTTGCACAAGATTAATACACTCTATTTTAGGTGTAGAGGCGTGTACAACCACCATTCTAGCCTCTTTCTTCTTTGTCTCTTTTGTAGCCAATTTTGGACAACTCTTTATGACATGATCATTTCCTTTATAGTACTTTTGAAATAATTTCTAGTTTTTTTATTTCTTCTCATTTTTGTCTTCCATCTTTGATTGTGTAGCATTAGCACATTTCTGCTTGCTAGTAGATGAGATCCAATTTCCCTTGCCTTTCTAGATAGCTAAGAAGGCATGATCGGAAACACACATGATTGACCTATTCTATCTAGACTCATCTTCCTACAACAAAACAGAGACTTACTCCTTGAATGTTAAGGCATTTAGACTCCCTTTCATCATCAAACAAAGAGTAGAAGCAAAACTCCCATATGAATTTTGAAAACCATTAAGAAGGTGTGCATAACTGAACTATCACGTAAGACTTCATCAACAGAAATCAACTGCTCCGTCAAATCTTTGATCTTTGTCAAAAGAATGTTCATGGTCTAGATACATCTAATGTAAGTCTCTCTGATGTAGTACATTTTGCATATAGTTTATGGTATATACTTCTTTGAAATCTCACACATCTTTGAACAATAGCTAAGTAAACTATACTAATCAAATAATGAAGATTATGAAAATGTGGATACCTTATAGTTTGTGGATCAATCCGATAAACAACTCCATCTGCCCATATGTGGATATGTTTTTTGCCTTCTTTGCGCGATCCATCAACTTCAAAAGATTCAACAGCTTTTCAGAATACCTTTTTGTTGCATACTCTTGACTGATTGCAATGTTGATATGGAACATATAATGCAAACTGCAGCAGGATGAAGTTTTAGTGAGAGTGTTTGGATTGAGATTCTCCATTGCAAAATTGTTAAGATTCATGAGAAAGAGAGAAGCAGGTGCTATGGAGAGAAGAGTAAATAAGTGTAGAACATCCTAAACACACATTATTTAAGTCTAAGAACAAGAGGGAAAGTTGAAATTTGGTGAACACTGAATGAGCACAATCTTTGAGGCATATCACTTTTCATGATTATCACACGAACTTTCTCTCTTACATAAGATACATTTTAAATAAACCTACACAAAATTTTTTGAAATGATTTGAAAACATTAATCCACATTGAGAAAACTAATTGAAATCCTAACATGGCCCTTTTTTGCCATTTTTTGCCCTAATGCTATCTATCAATCTATTTATCTATCTAACTATCTATCTATCTATCTATCTATCTATCTATCTATCTATCTATCTATCTATCTATCTATCTATCTATCTATCTATCTATCTATCTATCTATCTATCTATCTATCTATCTATCTATCTATCTATCTATCTATCTATCTATCTATCAATCTATCTATCTATCTATCTATCTACTATCTATCTATCTATCTATCTA
>CM035434.1:7004126-7021626 GCA_020310875.1 Ceratopteris richardii
TTTCTGCATAGTTCCTAAAAAAGTGGGGGTAAGCATCCGCTTGCTAAAGTGATTGCTCAGTGTATAGTTTATCATTTTAAGTGATTCCACTTGGAAGCATTAGATCTCTAAGCTAACTAGATACCTTCAAAAGGAATTTTCCTAATTGCTACTGTACTGTGAGCACTGAGCAAAATATTCAACACGTGTTAAGACAAGTTTTTGATCACTAGCTATTTGCAAAGGTATCTGTTTTTATCTAGTTGTTTGAAGCATCAACTCCAAAGTACATAGGCACTCATTTAGTGTCATTAGCAAGCTCAAGGGGCCTAATATCAAACTGTAAAATGAAAAAGGGCAGGTACAAAGTAGGGATTAGCAGTACCAGCTCATCCTCTTGTGGTATCCGTCCATCTCTTCCAATAGTGGTATCAGAGCAATTGAGGTAAAATGGGAGATGGTTTCCCTTATTTTATTGATAAATTGGATAGGAACAAATATCAAGCATGGTCCTTGAGGATGAAGACATATCTACAAGGAATGAGTCTCTATCGATACATAACATGAGTTGAGGAGATTCCCATATTGAGAAACAAAGGATAACCTACAAGAGAGGAGCTTGAAAGACTCAACTCATGGTGTGCCAAAGATGCTTTAGCAAGGTCATATCTACTTAACTCTATTTCTGAATTCCTTCTTCCACATATTAGAAACTGTAAAACTTCCCATGAGACTTGGGATACATTGTCTTCATACTTTTCTTTCAATACAAGAGCTAGAAAGAATCAATCATGGATTGAGTTTACCACTCAAAGGAAGCTACCCAAGCAAAGTGTTTCAGAGTATGTGACCAAAGTCAAAGATGTGTCTGACCAATTGGCAAGCATAGGAGAGGAGATTGAAGAGGAGCAAATAATGAGACAAGTAATCAATGGCATCAAGGGAGATGATAAGTGGGAAGCTTTTAGAACTGCTATGGACCTTTACATGGATATGTAGATTCCAAACCTTACCACACTCATGGACAACTCTTTACCCATGAGGCCAAGCTCATAGAAAATGGAGAATCATCAAGAGGTAAAAACTCTTCAGCCCTATACACAGATAAAGGAAAGTCTAAAGATAAAGGGAAGAACATAAAAGCAGAGGATGAAGGTACTACTTCTCAAGCTTACTATGTAGGGAGAGGTAAGAACTCAAGAGGTAGGGGCAAAGGAGGTAAGCAAGGTAGGGGGAGACCTTTCAACTCTTCTCCATGCAACATATGTGGATTTTCTAATCACACTACAGATGAGTGCTATAGGAACTTCAAGATTCAGAGAGGAAGAGGATAGCAAAGAGGTGGCTACACACAATCAAGAGGAAGATTCAACCATTATCAAGGCTACAACCATGGCTACAACAATTACAACAACAATTACAATAACAACTATCAAGGAGGATACCAATCAAGAAAGGAGTATAACAATTACACAGAGGATCAACAGGATTCCCTTCTAATTATGAACATGACTTCAAAGCAAGGTATGAATGATGAGCACCTCTTCTATATTGACTCAAGTTGTTCAAACCATGTAGTAGGCGATGTAGCACTTCTTTGTGATCTTGAGGAGCCCAAGGGAAAGCACCAAGTACAAACAGGTGATGACACCAAGCATTTAGTGGTAGGAAATATCAAATTTTCTGATGGGAATAGAAATCTATTGAGCAGGGTTCTTTATGTACCTACAATCACCAAGAATCTGATGAGTGTTGGACAGATAGTGGAAAAGGGTTTTACAGTTTACGTTCAACAAATATGGAGAAAAAACAGGTAGACTATTTACATTTGAACTTGAGGACACTAGAAACATTGCACTTTATAATTACAAGGATCAAACATTGTTAGAGTTTGAGATTTGACATAAAAGGTTAGGGCATATTGGTGAGAGAACCTTGAAGCAAATATGTAGAGATCAATGTGTGCTTGGGATACCTAATGTATCCAAGCAACACATGATCTATAAATGTGGTGCATGTCAGTTTGGTAAATCACACATGTTACCCTTTATAAAGAAAGGTTGTATGCATGAGGATTACTTGGAACTTGTCCAGAGAGATGTGTGGGGACCAAGCAAGGACCCTTCAATTTTAGGCTCAAGGTACAATGTGTCTTTTATTGATGATTTGAGTAGATGGACTATCTTGTACTTTATGAAACATAAAGATGAAGTGTTCAGTTGCTTTAACAAGTATCTTGCACTTGTGGAAAACCAAACAAGAAGAAGCCTAAAGAGACTAAGGTCAGATGGAGGAGGTGAGTACTTCTCCAATTAATTTGATGCATTCTTGCAGGACAAAGGTATGAAAAGGGAGATTAATACAAGGTATACCCATGAGAAAAATGGGATAGCAGAGAGGCGAAATAGGTTGATTATGGAAACGGCTAGATCAATGCTTAATGAAAAGAGATTACCTAATTATTTGTGGGCAAAAAGTGTATCTACTGCCACTTATCTTATCAACAGGTTGCCATCCAAATCACTTGATGGGATGACCCCATATGAAGCATGGCATGGTAGAAGGCCATCACTTGATCATTGCAAAATCTTTGGGTTTGTTGCTTATGTGCATGTTCCATCTCAAATCAGAGATGAGCTAGACCCTAAGTCAGAGAAGTGCATCTTCATAGGGTATGATTTAAATAGAAAAGGATACAGGTTTTATAATCCATACAACAAAGGATTTATGGTCAGTAGAGATGTTTTGTTTGGTGAGAATAATTCTTCGTTTGACAGTGAATGCTGGAAGGTTAAGTTTCCATATAAATTGGAAGAGGAGTTTCCAAGCCTCACCAAGGAGGAACCAAGCCATATTCAAGACATCAAATTAGATGATGAGCACATCATCAACATTGAAGAATTCAAGGCATGGAAATCAAAAGGCAAGGCTATTGAAGAATCATTCACTAAGTAGACATAAAGACATGAAGATGAAGAAAGACAAAGAGAAGCAGAAATAAAGCATTCACAAAAATCAAAGCCTTAGTGAAGGGACAAATTCACGGCTGTAATCTAGTTAAAAGAAACTTCTAGAATTACGAATCTCAGATAAAAAATGTATATATATAAGAGAGTTGAGCAGTGTAGCGAGGGAGAGAGCAGAATAGAAGATGAGATAGAGCTCAGGTAGAGAGCTTAGAAGTGCATTTGTAGTAGAAGAAATAATGCATATGTAGAGATGAATAATAGAACCTGAACTGTCGGGTATTCCTCTAAGAGAGATGGTAAGGAAGAACTACTCAGTGTAGGAGAGTTTTCCATGGCTATGAGCGAAGTGAGGCCAAGCCATTTTCGTACACATCTTCTCTAATAGAAAACACATGTTCATGTGGAAAGATTGAGTACATTCTTCTGTGTGAAGAAATCTAAGTGATTTCATGTTACTGTGAAAAGTTAGTTAACAGTTACAGTTTTCTCAGTATACATTTTATAGTACTTCTACAAGTTAAATCTCGTAGTATAGTGTAAAGCTTTTGATAAGTGATAGCTCATCTTGAAGCTAGCAGTCTCAACTACGAACTGATCAAAAGCGTTTTGTGAAACGGGACATGTACACACAGTACTATGTCTGACAGTAAAGACATCTAGAACTAATGAAGTTTTATTTTAACTTCAGATAGAGTTCATTCAGTGAAGGAAGCCCAAGTATTAATTCCTTACTTCATACATAGACACTTGAAGTAACTACAAACAAAGTTGCAGTTGATTTTGGTAACATTCCGGTACAATTACGATGAGATTACCGTTACAGTCTAGTGACAATCCGGTAGAGTTCCGATGAGATTTCCGTGAGTTCAAAACATAGTTTTGATACAGTTACGTGGCTCAAAGATTATCTAATAGTAAGCAAGCACAGAATTGTAAAGTTTAAAGTAAACTAGATCAGAATTGAAGTCTGAAGAAAAGATGAAATTTCTTGTAAAGTGAATTTTTGAATTTCACTAAACGCAGTTGTGAAGTTTTTAGTTTCAGGAAACTTGCTAAGCTATTGATGATTATAGAGGTGTTCTAACATCACTATAGCTTAATTCTAGTTGAGGCGTGGCAATTTTCCGTAGTCTTGTTGGTGAACAAGATTTTGCTGCGACATCACACAACCTCAACAAGTGGTATCAGAGCCGAAAAGGTTCTGAAGAGTAGGAAAGGTTCTCAAGAGTAAACGGAAGTGCAGATACAAGAGAATTTGAAGAATTCTTTGTTGGAAAGGTGAAAGTTGAGGTGATCAACAACAAATGGAATCAAAGAAGCATTTCGAAGTCACTCTCAAAGGTAAAGGTGTATGAAAGGTAAAAACTTTTAAAGTTTTACTCACCAACACAACATAAACAAGAAGATTATGGCAGATCATATCTCTATTGACAAATTGGACAGAGATAACTATCCCGCTGTCGGGAAGAAGGAGGTCGGGCAGGAAGCCGGCGCTCGGTTTGGATCAGGCTCCTCTGGTGTGCGCCTTTCCCGCTGTCCGGCGAGCGGCGTCTACGTGCTGGGCGCCTCACCCTCTCACTCTCTAGTGTGTGGCGATCCTCGTAGGGCCCCGCCCCTCGAAAGTGTCGAGACGTGCGTGCGTACACCATAGTTTTGCACCATAGTTAGAAATTTGGAAATGGTTGTGACCATAAAAAGAATATAAATTTTCACAAAGGTTTTAACGTACATTCTGAAAACTACTGATGATTTATCCCCCCCCCCTCGTGGATCTTACTTGTGGAACTTCTTTTTAGGTTGGGCTGATTGATCATTTTTGAGAGGATTCTATGAAGTAAAGAAAGGTTTCTGAAGACTAAAGTAAAGAAGAGCTATAGACCCCGTGGGTTTCTTTTGTGGAACGCTTCTCGAGGTTACTGCGTGATTGAAGGCTATTGCGGTTTATGAAGTGAAGAAAATTATTTGAAGAAGACTTGAAGTAAAGCTTGGACCGAAGATTCGAAGAGAAGACCTACGCGCAAAGGATTTGAAGACTGACGAGCCACAAGGGCGACTTCCTGCACTGTAGTGGGAGGCCTACGTTATATCCAGCCGATCCACACTGTAGCGGTGGCATTTATTTGTATTTACCGGCCTACGTTATATCCAGCCGATCCACACTGTAGCGGTGGCATTTATTTGTATTTACCTGTTCCGCACTGTAGCGGATTTTTGTATTACCGACCCGCACTGTAGCAGGTGTCTTTGTATCATTCAGATTTTATTGGTCGACCGTCGTTACTTTTGATCGTATCATTGAGCTTCGTCAGCGATTCTGAGTATCACTGCTATATCCGATTGTCTCTTTCCCGATGCCTACGGTCCCACACGTATGCATGCACGTCTCACCACTTTTGAGGGGAGGGGCCCTACGAGGATCGCCACACTCTAGAGAGTCTAGGCGAGGCGCCCAGCGCACAAACGCCACTCGTAGGACAGCGAGAACGGGTGCACACCAGTAAAAGGGGCGTGATCCAACCCCAGCGTTGGCTTCTTGCCCGATGTCCTTCTTCGAGGCCCAGGTTGCAGTTGATTATGTCAGAGATTATGAAGAGTGAAGAAAAGTATACACCCCGTCGGACTTCTTTGTGGATCTCTCCTCCAGGTTATTGAGTGATCGGAGGCTATTGCAGTTTATGAAGTGAAAACAATTACTGGACGAAGACCTGAAGTAGAGCTTGGACCGAAGATTGGAAGAAAAGACCTATCCGCCAAAGTTCTGAAGACTGTCGAGACACGAGGGCGACTTCCTGCACTATAGCGGGAGGCCTACGTCATATCCGGCCGATCCGCACTATATTGGCGGCATACATTTGTATTCACCTATTCCGCACTGTAGCGGATTTTCGCATCACCGACCCGCACTGTAGCGGGCATATTTGTATCATTCAGTTTTATTGGAGGACTTTAGTTTCATTTCGTATCATTGAGATTTGTACGCAGAGCGATTCTGAGTATAGTGATGTATCTGATTTGCCTCTTTCCCAACGCCTATGGTCTCACGCATACGCACCTCTCATCACTTCCGAGGGGCAGGGCCCTATGAGGATCGCCACACTCCAGAGAGTTTAGGCGAGCCGCCCAGCGCGCAGATGCTGCTCGCAGGATAGCGGGAACGGCACACCCATACGGGGCCTTGAGATTCTGCACTAGATTTTTCAGCATTTTCTTTGTCATTTGGTTCAAGATTCAGTCCTTCTTTGGCATCTGCATAGAAGCTTGAAATTTCATCAAATACCACATCTCTGCTCACCTTCACCTGTCATGTGAGTGGGTTATAACATTTGTACCCCTTTTGCTCAAGGGAATATCCAATGAAGACACATTTTTCTGCTTTTGGATCAAGCTTCGTCCTCAACTCATCTGGAACATGTACATATGCAATACACCCAAAAACTTTCAGATGTGATAAGTTTGGCTTTTTACCTGTAAACTTCTCTTCAGGTGTAACTTGATGTACAACAGCAGTCGGAGTTCTGTTCATGATGTATACAACAGTATGCACAGCTTCTGCCCAATAACAATGAGGCATACTCTTCTCAGCCATCAAGGCTCTTGCTATTTCTGCAATATGTCTATTTTTGCGTTCAGCAACACCATTCTGTTATGGTGTGTACCTGCATGAAAACTGACGCCAAATTCCATGATTTTTTAGAAAACTGCTGAACTCATTTGACATGTATTCACCTTCTCCATCAGATCTTAATGTTTGAATGTACTTCCCTGTCTGCTTTTCCACCATAACTTTAAAATTCTGGAAGTGAGTAAACACCTCGCTCTTCTCTTTCATGAAATATACCCATACTTTGCATGTATGGTCATCAATGAAATTAACATAAAACCTACAACCACCCATAGATGTGGTCTTTGCTGGACCCCAAACATCTGTATGTACTACTTCTAGTACATTCTCACTAACATGCTTGTCATGTGGAAATGATGCTCTTGATTGTTTACCAAATTGACATGCTGCACATACCTTTTGCATTTCTGCAACTTTGAAATTTGGTAGTCCATGGACAATCTCCTTTGACTGCATCAGTTTCAGCCTTTGCAAGTTTGCATGTCCAATCCGTTTGTGCCATATCTCTATATTTGCAATAACTCCTGCACCTTTTGCAAACATGGCTGCATTCATTTCAGGAATCTTCACATTTATGGTGAACATCCTACCCACTTTGTTTCATTTGGCAACCAATCATCCATCCTGCTTGTATTCTTCTACATATAATCCATCAGCATTGAACCTGACTTGTAATCCCTGGTCAACCATTTGTCCAATAGAAACCAGATTCTTCGTTATATTTGGAACATGCAGCACATCAGCGAGATGTTTTACCTTTCCGTCCTCCATAGACAATGCTATGTTTCCTGTATGCTCAATAGGATGCGATGTGTCATCACCTGTTTCAACATATCCAGGAACTCGCATTTTCTTCAAACTACTAAACCATTCTGCATGAATGGTCATGTTATTTGAAGCACCTGAATCAACATACCAGACATTATCATTCGATTTTGAAACACCAACAGACATCGTATTCATCATGTGATGTTGAACCATAAACAGCTTCTCAGAATCATCTGCCTTTGTGGATGCATAGTTGTTTTGCTGCCTTCTATTATTTTGATTCTTTAACCTGCAATCACGTTCAAAGTGTCAAGGTTTACCACAATTCTAGCATCCTTTACTATCATTACCTGAATCATTTCTTTGGAAATTTATGCGACCTCTTAGGCTCCCCCTGCCTCGAAACTGTCCTCTTCCTCCTGAATGATTCTGTTGTTGACCTTGGTCTTGGTTACTGTTTTCTCTTCCACTTCCAAAACCTCTACCTCTGCCTCTTCCTCTGCGAGAGTAGAATACCTGCTCAGAACTGGGCTTTCCTTGGGAGTTTGAATCCTCACCAAGATTCTTTTCTTCAATAATCAGCATAGAGACCAAATCAACAAAATTCAGAATATTTTCCCTGGTCTGTATAGAAGTTCTGAACTGCTTATATGCAGCTCCTAAACCACGAAGGCACACTTCCACCTTATCATCATCATCTACATTCACGCCAATAGATGCAAGTTACTCACATATGCTTTTGATTTTTAGAGAGTAGTCACTTACCGACATGCTCTTTTTCTCCAATGTATGCAGCTCATTCTTGAGTTGCAATTTCCGTGCCTTTGTATTGGTCTCGTACAAAGTGACCAAACTGTTCCAAGCCTCTTTTGGAGTCTTGGCATCCTGTATGTGTCCAATCATCCTATCCTGTATGCTAACAGATAGCCATATATCACCTTTCATGCTCCTTGATTCCATTCCTCATATGCTCTTAAATGTTATGCAGTCCGATTCCTTTCTGGTAACTGCGGAGCATTTTCATTCTCTCCTTCGATGTACTTCCAGTAGCCTTTTCCCATCAGGAAATTCATCATTCTGAATCTTCAAGCATGGAAGTTGTTCTTGTCCAGCTTATCACTCATAAGCTGACTCATTCCATCTGCGTTTGCCATTTTTGCAACAATTCACAACACCACAACACACTACAAGCAGCACTTCTGCTTGAACACTATCGCACTATGACGTGACAGTTCGATTTCAGAAAAACACAGTTTTCATGTATCAACAGTACACGGAATCACTTGAAATTCTGAATCTGGAATATATGAGTGTCGCCGAACACAACACAAGTTATAGTTTCTGAAACTGACCTGGTTTTTCTATGGGCCCCACCTTACAGGCTCGAAACGGAGGTCGAGATGGCTCCAAAACTTCGATCTGACAAAAACGAGTGACCCTAAAAAGATAACTCACGAAAATATTTTGAGGTCTTCTACCTTCACGGCGATTTTCGTAGCAAACGGAGGCCGTTTGTGAAATCGCGTTTTCTCCACGCCTTGCCGTGTAGTCTTCACCGTAGCCTTCTCCACGAGCTCTCTACAGCCACGCTGGCTCTGATACCATGTCACGAGGAAGGAGATAAGGAAGAGAGCTCACACACACACTCTCACTCTCAAGGAGAAGCACACACACAGATTGAGGCAAGGAAGAATGATCTTCTTCTTCTTCTTCTTCTTCTATTACATAAAAGGAATGTACAAGAATGACCTAAAAACAAGAATACAAGTGCAATATATAAAGACTAGTACATAAGGAAAAACCTAATGTCCGCGAATGAGTGAGCTCGCAAGAAATAAATATGCCATCACTGTCGGTAGATAAATTCATGTTTTTATTGATAAATATATGGAAACTATTAACTATGCAAATAAAAAGAGCCACACGGTTGGCAAAAGGAAGGTTGTCATCGATAGTGAGCTTGCGGTGGTGGCAATCATGCAAAAGGGTATGCATGAACGTACAAGGGCGCATGCACAACAAAGAAAGGTGACTTCAGTTGGGGAGGGAGGTTATCCAACAATCGCTTCTGACTACCGCTCAACTCGTCCAACTCCAACTGCAGCAGTTTTGTACGATAGGAGGAGAGGACTGCGCATGATATGCTAATGTTTGTGAGAGTTTTGAGTGTTGTGACACTCTGTTCTCTCTGAATGACGGACCACACGCCATCAACTCCACCATATATGATCTACTCACGCACCAGATCGGGAGGGGGATCACATATCATCATCTGATCATATGCTGACGACGCTCTAAAGTACTTATGACAGACACTACAATGCGAAGGGGCACGGGCAGATTGGCAATATATTTTTCTTAGCTTTTGTGCAATACGAATCTATGGACATTCATCATCTGACGTTGACACAAGTTCTTCAATTCCGTTCGTTGGCACCTCTTGCAGACATCTACTCTCTGTGTTGTAAACGATGCATCAAGGACTACCGGTGATAAGAAAGAGCGATATGGAATGTGCTGCTAGAAAGTCCTTCTGAGTCCGCGATTGATACTCCTATATAACTTTGCAAGATACACATGATCTAAAAAAACGAGTTTGTATTAATTCTAGATAAGTCCAGAGACAAAAGGTGGAGAGAGGCGAGCCATCTGACTTGAAGGCAGGAGGATAACAACACCCATGTTGTGTCTCGACGAAGATTTGGTGGCTTAGCGAAGCTCTTGTGCGGGTTTAGCAGACGTAAGGTCCTCCGATTAATCTATCCTCTACTATTTGTAATGAGTAATGTCTTCATATGATGAAGCATCCACATTCTGAGCGCGCACATATCCCATCTGCCAATTGTGTTTATTATGTAGCTCATCAGAGCATGATGGGAAGGGCGTTATGGAGTTTTTTAGCGAATCAATTGTAGATCTGTTCACATGATTTTGCATTTTGGTTTGACTTCATTCATCTTCCGACATCCTTCCATATTTTCTGGTGATGACCATCATGCGCAGACAACTGTTGATGAATATTGTCATGTTATAGTGTTCCGCATTTAACTGCGAAAGAAATTATCGGACAGAGCCGTAACAAGGAATATCGAGGGGCAGGAGACTATCGCTTCATGTTGGGTGTGTGGAAGAACATTTGGGCGCACTCATTCGAAACTGGTCTTTAATCTCTGTATATGTTAATATCTGATAATAACTCATCATCGAAGGCAAACAGAGGGAATTCACAGAGCTGCGTGCAGAGATCAGTTTAATAGAAATCGCTGTGGCACATGTGGACTGCTGTGTGGCGTCAATCATTTTTCTGGTGCTGATGATCAGAAGGATTGTAGGACAGGCCGCTAGAGAGTGGAGAATTCGGACAAAAATCATCGCTTGGATCTCAGCGCTATTCACCTTTTCAACACCCGGAATAAATTGTAATGGTACAATGCTTCTGATTTCATGCAGAGTCGTTATAAAAATGAGGTGTGAAGCTATTTAATTGTTGCTCTATAATTGCAGTTTGAAGCTCTTTAATTGTTGCACATATTTCTTTTGAACATATTTTCATATCACTTATAGCTAATAGTTTGTGCACTGTTTAATGATTGTTGATTTAACATTTCATAAAGCCAGCGATACTGATTATATAATGTAGATGGACGTCTAAGCAATCGTTACGCATAATGGATTTTGCTGAAGATCAACTATAGTGAACATCATCGAAGCACGGGCGTGCATTAAATCTAAGTCCATTAAGGAGAGAATTGAAAAATTGTTCAAACTCTTGTTCATTCTGACCACGCTCACATGTATCATTCTCTGAACGAGCGCACAATTCTGCTTGCTGTCCTATCCTCTGATTGATTGAATTGAACATATTGGTTCACATTGGTCATCGCTTACTGCTCTATTTGTTTTGTATGCAATTCATGCAGATGAGTATAGGTTCACTGCGTTAACTTTGATATGCATAAACTAAACCATGGGTTATAGGATAATCTTTGTTTATCTGACTTATATATCAAATTCTGTATGCATCTTCGGTAAGAAAAAACTAACCATAAAACTTATTAAAGATGAAACTCTCTTGAAAAGATAAGTATCTACTTGGTTCTACATATTCTTGCGTGTTCAAAACTGTTTGTATGGAGAAAGGTGAAAATTGTATGCCTGATTGGGTTTGTTGTACGTTGAGGCTGATAAGAGGAGAGAGTATGATGAAAAAGTATGCATGAATCCGAGGAGGTTTAGGGGCACACAAACTGAATTTGAGTTTAGTTGTTCAATTCAAGATTTGACGATGTCATTTGGAACTGTCTAAAACAGAGTCTTACGGAGTATATCGATCATCTAATTGAAACCTTGTGTGAGGATGAAAGTATCTATTGAGGATCATTGAATATAGGAAGTGATGTTCTTGATAAAGACGACTAGAACTTATGAATTTTGCTATTCAAAATCAATTCTTCAAGGACGATAATTACTTTAAAAAAATAGTGACGAATTATCTTACAATTTCAATACCTTATGAATGTTTTAAGGATTATTTATGAAAGCTAGTGAAAATAATGATGTTTGAATAATTATGATGCACTGTTTTATAATTGCTCGCTTAATCATCTCTTTAAGTCTTTATTGTAACTGAGCTTGCTCTCAAGCACCCCGCGTGAGCCGTGTTTTTTGGCAGTCGCCCTGATCCACCGACCGTCGCTTTCGCTCTGACAACGCATACTGTAGCGCTTTTAAAGCATCTGAAACTTTGTAACTTCCAAACTCGTGGCCACAGAAGTAACTCGCCAAAACAATTCGGGGTATATTTGTTCGTCATGCACACGCAGATAATGAGAAGACGAAACTCAAGAATTCTTCAAGAGAACCATTAACTCCATGAGAGCTTAAGAAGAAGGTGAAGGTCCCTCACAAGGTCTCCATAGGAGTTTGCCTAAAGCTCTGATACCAATGCGAGAGAACAAGGATTACGACCACCACATGCTTGAGAGATGACTCTCCTCCCAACCAAATGCCTCTATATATAGCTCTCCCCAGGGGACTGCCTTCTTGGGCAGGTGGATACTAACCATCCATGTGTCAGCCATCTAACTACATGCGCCAAGTGTCCCAGTTAACTCAAGTGGATGCTTCTAGAAGGCTCTAGATCTCTTTGGGCAAAATACTCTTCCCATGTTCCCCATGGGGATTGAACCCAAGACCTCCTCCTTCACATCCTTGAGACTTAACCACTAAGCTAAGTGGGTCACTTGTTCACTAGAGCACAAGACCTCCTAGTAAGTCTAAACTTGAGATCTTTGGTCATACACACAGATGACCAAACAGTGTCCGATATGTTTGAACCGGCCACATCCTTGGATCATAGACTTACTTTATTACATCTACCTTGTAGGCCCTAGTTCTAGTCCAAGAAATATCCATTTTCTATGATTGTTTTTTTTTGTGGGTAGATATTAGAGTACTTTGAATATTAACTGAGCTTCAATTTATTTCTCTAGCTACTTCTAGAGAAATGTGTATTTGAATGAAGTGTTGTTAGTACGTGAGTAGCTCTTGCAAACAATCAACTAGTCTATGTTGCAGAGAATGGTTCTATTATTATAGGAAATAATTTTGTGTGAAATTTTTTTGTTGGAAACTTCTCTTAGCATACTTGAAGTTTATAAAAGCGCATTTGGAGTATCCATAGAGATGTTTACAACGAATCACCATCATTAGGGGTCTAAAGGAAGTAAGGGGATCTTTTGGAGCTGTTGGAGCAAGGAGGAAGCTACATCTCAATATTTTCAAGTTTAACTATCAAGAAGTACCTTTTTTTAAGCCATCAAAAGACTACATCATTTTGATTGAATTGACTGGATCCCAAAGGTAAATCTTCAAGAATTTCATCACTTATATCCCTTCTCAAGTAACGTTTGGAGCATTCCAAAGTACGAGGATATCATCATAGCTGATTTCAAAACAAAAATGGAAATTCTTTACTAAAATCAACTATCAACCAACACCATCACCAACAAAAATAGAAAACCACTAGTACATCTTCTATCTAGAATAGTACAAGCCCAATTTGCATCGATGTATCCATGAACCTACAATTCTAAACCACCATCATAAAGAATGTACAATCCAATCTTTACAAAAATAATAGAAATGAAAAATCTTGACAAAAACAAGTACCAACCAACACAAAAATGGAAAATGTTGACAAAAACAACTACCAACCAACATCATTACCCACTAAAAATAGGAAAACACTAGTACATCTTCTATGTAGAATAGTACAATCCCAATGTGCATTGATGTATCCATGAACCTATATTTCTAAACCAACATCGTAAAAGAATGGGCTCATGACATATTAACTTAGAGTATCATTTTTTTCAGCATATATAGGTATTTTTTAACTTACTTGTGAGGCCATTCATTGTTCAAGTTGCATAGAGAAAGTACATTCTTCCATCAGTGGTATCAGATCATTTAGACATACAAAAACACTCTAAGAGAATAATAATAATCTATTGAAGGCCTTGGATGAAGAGGAACTACTCCTTCAAGCTCAACAACACACAACCAACTCAAGGAAAGTCTACTAGTAAAGAAGAAAGGCATCTACAATGTGTTTTGGTTCTTTTAAAGCATAGAGGAAAAGATATTGATATGCATCACTCTTCTTGCATCAAGGATCCTTATAAGAGTACATTTAAGTACATCATGTCAAAATATATCATGGAAATTGAAAATTTATTTAAGAAAAACTAATCCCCATGCAAATTTAGAATGTCTAGCTTTCTAATGGGTAAGGGTTTATGAGGGTTTGTTAGTGGAAAAAATGCCAAGCCTACATTGGGGGATAATCCAACTCTTAATAAGTTTTGGAGCTTCAGAGAATAGATTGAGAGAGATAACAGAGTAATATTGATCATATCTCATTATATTAGGAATGTAGTGATAGGGCATATTTAGGATCTAAATACTTCAATGAAAGTTAGAGAGCGAGACTATACTCTACTTTAACCAAAGCTAGGAAGTTCAATTGAAGAATGAACTCAATAATTTGAGGAAGACACCAAGTAGAAAAATCAATGATTACAATATCAAGATCAAGGAAGTAAGTGATGCATTGGGATCCATAGGTTATCCCATAGACGATGATGAACTAGTTGATTTTGCATGCTAAAGTTGATCTTTTATATCCAAAATTCTTTCCACTTTTTTTCCTAAACATGCAAAAAAAAAAGAAATCATTAGTGATTTATATCAAATAATATAATAGCACTTGAATCAATCATATGGTATCATGACAACACTCGACATCATACGATTTGAATTAAAATCCTCATATTATCACTCAACATCTTAACTTTTGAAATACAATTCAATCGATATCATCGATACCATAACATTTGAACTAAGATCCATATAGTATCATTGCACATATTAACTTTTTGAAATCGACATAATTCCTACTATATCAATCCATGTCAAAATATTTGAGATAAAGCTTCATCAACATTATCCACATCATAAAATTTGAAATAAACCATATCATATCACTGCATGTCTTTAAAAATCCACATCATCATTGCTATATCAATCCATATCATAATATTTGAATAAAGATTCAATCTACATTATTCACATCATAAACTTCAAATTATGATGCATACCATATGACTCCATATCTTTACTTTTGAAATCCACATCATTAGTGCATAATCACACGAAATTAAGTGACAACTTTATAACATTAGAAAATATTTAAATTTGAAAGTATAATAAGAAAAGATAATAGATCAGCAAATATATTCAATTACATCAATCCACTTCAAAATGGTTATAAACCATCCCTCAAGGATAGTTGAAATCATATCTAGATTGATTTATGAAAATTCTAGGTGAATTATGCACATTTACTCTTTTGGTAATGTTATTATCTGTAGTAAGTTCTTATGCATAGTTGAATTGATGAATATGACTTTTTTTTAACAAGAGAACCATTTGAATCCACAAACTTCAATAATTACAAAATAGGCATCTCGATCATGTAGGCCTCTTGTCCTCTAGTACTTGGTGGGGAAAAGTTGAAGGACACTCTTGCATGACCCTTATAGGGCTAAGGATATAGGGTTTATGGTTGAAGGTTTTGAATCAAGGGATAACATCACAATTAGAATCTGAAAATTTGTATAGAGGTCACTCAACTATATACTTAGACATGTACAAAAGCATTTCAAAAGATGATAAACACAAAAAGAGCTCTCAGCAAAATATCAGGTGCAACTTTTCTTTTATTCAAGAAAACTTTACATCTATTTGATGAGAGAGATTCTCTTCACTTCTAAAATTTCTAATGACTCTTACAACTTGTAATTCATCATCTCTCTCTTATGCTCGGACTTTCTACTCTTATATATAGGCATATATGTACAAGCTCATGACCATAACAAACATATAAGTGAGCTAATTACAAGTTTAGTGTACATGTATATACAAGTCTTCATTCTCTGATCATGCACTAGCTTCAAGCTTCATATATTGGTCTTTGCTTCATCCTTTGACTTCAAATCGTTTTCCAAAACATCAATTGATGGCTTTCATGCACTAGCAACTCCCCCTCAATCATGAATTGAGGTTTTCTCTATTTTCTTCATACCTTCCATGTCTTTAAATCTTTGTAGCTTTGGTCCATCCAAGCTTTTGGTTAGCATATCTACAATCTGATCTTTTGTTGAAGTATGTATGACTTCAATCTCCTTATGAATCACCTTCTCTCTCAAGAAGTGATAATGAATCTCAATATTTTTAGTTCTGGCATGAAAAATAGGGTTAGCAGCTAGATACAATGAACACATATTATCTTCATGAATAGTGGGTGTACTCTGAATGATATCAAAACTCTTCATGAGAGTCTTCAAACATATGACCTCTTTTGTAGCTTCAACCATACCTTTATGCTCTGCTTCTATAGATGACAAAGCAACTATGAGTTGCTTTTTAGAACACCAAGAGATTAACTTATCTCCCACATAACATAAGTACCCATATGTTGATCTCCTATCATCAGGATTACTTGCCCAATCTGTATCACTATATATCTTGATGTTTGTATCTGATGTGAAACCATAATACAAGCCTTTCTTGAGTGAACCCTTAATGTATCTTAACACCCTTTGTCCTGAAACCCAATGTTCTCTCCTAGGACAATGCATCAGTTGAGACAACACTCCAATTACATATGAAAAATCACGCCTAGTTAATGTAGCATAGATATAGCTTCATGTGCTTGAATTCTTCTCGTCCATGTCTGCTCAATTTGTGATTCACCTCCATTGGAGTAGGTGCTACCCTGCAATCTTCCATTTTAAACTTGATTAGCAAGTTCTTCAAATACCTTTCTTGAGTTACATATACTCCATGTTGAGTATATGAAATCTCCATGCCCAAGAAATATGAAAAATCTCCCAAGTCATTGGTCTTGAATTCTTTCTCCATTTGCTTCTTAAGACCTTGTATTCCCTTCTCATCTGTACATGTAAAAATTATGTCATCAACATATATGCACATGTAAATGAACCCATCATCACTTGCTTTAACAAGCAAGTTGCTCCTTCAAGAACTTCACAAGTCTATAATTCCATGCCCTTGGGGCCTGCTTCAAACCATACAAAGCTCTCTTGAGCTTACGTACATATTCTGGATACCTTTTATTTTTGAAACCTTTTGGTTGCTCCATGAAAACATCATATGAAATGTAACCATTTAGAAAAGCATTCTTCACATCTAATTGAAAAATCTTCCAAACTTTACATGCAGCAATAGCTATGAGAGTCCTTATAGTTGTCATCCTTGCCACAAGACTATAAGTCTCATCATAATCAATACCATATGTCTGAGCATAGCCTTTCACAACAAGTCTGGCTTTATATCTAGACACACTTCCATGTGCATACCTCTTTCTCTTGTAGACCCATTTGCATCCGGTGATCTTCTGACTATTTGGTTTAGGAACCAAGTCCCATATCTCATTCTCCATCAATGTATCATACTCTTCCTACATGGATTTCTCCCAATTTTCCTTACCTTATGCCTCTTCATATGTAGAAGGGTCTTCCTCTACTTTCACCATGTAAGCATAATGTTTCGTAGTCAAAAAAGAAGTGTCATAGCT
>CM035434.1:7039126-7086626 GCA_020310875.1 Ceratopteris richardii
CCTTCAAATTTTGTAGGCATATAGTGTGCTTCAAGCTTGTTCCAATGTGCTTTGAATCATCCAATTTGGTTTAGTAGAACTTGAGATATGCCCTGTTGAAGTTGACAGACTTAAGGTAGATGACTCAGAAAAAACAGAGTTGAAAAGTGTGAATATATCTATTGATTAATGTAAATGTACAAACTCATTAGCATGCCAAGCATAGCTAAATGAGGTATTGTGGTGTAGGCTAAGATGTAGCACTAACACACACAGATACAGAAGTAGAATGCCTCGGGAGGTGAGCTCAAAATGAGTGAGACTAGCCCGCGAGTTTTCTTCAAAGCTTTTATAAGATTTGATTGGTCATTTGAATTTGAAATTCAAATTGAAGCTCCCTAAAATCTCTCCACTAAACTTAGGGAGATATTCCCTCAATCAATTCATCTACTTTTCCACGACTCTAGTTTAGTAGGTGTGATTACATGATTGATAAAGTCATATTGACTTTTACATTGGATAAAAAAGTAATAACCAATTAAGCATTGGTTCCTATGGTTCATGGTTCATGTAAATACATCCTTCAAGGGTCCAAGCTATATGTGAAGTCTTCAAGGTTGATATCCAAGCCAAGTCTTCCAAAGCTTCCAATGTTCCAAGCCAATGTGTGTAGGCTTGCTTTGCACCAACAGCTTGGGTGTTCATATCCAGGAGGTTGAGCCATGTAAACCTCCTCTGAAATCCAGCCATTGAGAAAATCATTTTTCACATCCAATTATACATATTCCAATTCCTTGATGCAACCACACTTACCAATACTCTGATGGTTGGCATTTTAGCCACAAGTGAGAATGTTTCCTTATAATCAACTGCTTGGGTTTGTGCAAAACCCTTAGACACAAGTCTAGCTCTATACATGTTTATGGATCCATCTAAGTTCCTCTTGATTTTGTAAATTCATATAGGACCAATTACCTTCATTAATGCCTTCCTTGGTACTAGCTCCCATGTATCATTCTCTTGGAGTGCTTCTATTTCTTCATCCATAGCTTCCTTCCATTCTGGCTTGGTCTTTGCTTATTCATACAAAGTTTATTCTTCAAGTGATAAATCCTTAGCAAGATAAATGGAATGCTTAGTAACTAGTGAAGTGTCATACCCATATCTAATTCTCTTCTTGATCTCCCTTCGTGATCTCCTTAGAACTTGGTTGGATGATTCACGTAATTCTTCCAACCTCTTCACCTTGGCCTTTGTTGAGTTTGTGTGATGTCGCGGCAAAAGCTTGTTCACTAACAAGACTGTAGAAAATTTCCACGCCTCAACTAGAACTAAGCTATAGTGATGTTAGAACACCTCTATAATCCTCAATAGCTTAGCAAGTTTCCAAAAACTGAAAACTTCACAACTGCGTTTAGTGAAATTCAAAAATTCACTTTACAGGAAATTTCGTATTTTCTTCAGACTTCAATTCTGATATGGTTTACTTCAAACTTTACAATTCTATGCTTGTTTATTGTTAGATAATCTTTCAGCCACTTAACTCTATCAAACTATGTTTTGAACTCACTGGAATCTCACCGGAACACTACCGGACTGTCATTGGACTGTAACCGTAATCTCACCATAATTGTACCGGAATGTTACCGGAATTAACTGCAACTTTTTTTGTAGTTACTTCAAATGTGTGTATGAAATAAGGATGTAATACCTGGGCTTCCTTCACTGAATGAACTCTATCTGCAGTTTAAAAAAACACTTCATTAGTTCTGGATGTCTTTACTATCAGACATAGTACTGTGTGTACATGTCCCGTTTCACAAAACTCTTTTGATCACTTCGTAGTTGAGACTGCTAGCTTCAAGATGAGCTATCACTTATGAAAAGATTCACACTATACTACGAGATCTAACTTGTAGAAGTACCGTAAAATGTATACTGAGAAAACTATAACTGTTAATTAACTTTTCACAGTAACATGAAATCACTTAGATTTCTTCACACAGAAGAATGTACTCAATCTTTCCACATGAACATGTGTTTTCTATTAGAGAAGATGTGTACAAAAATGGCTTGGCCTCACTTCGCTCATAGCCATGGAAAACTCTCCTACACTGAGTAGTTCTTCCTTACCATCTCTCTTAGATGAATACCCGACAGTTCACGTTCTATTATTCATCTCTACATATGCATTATTGCTTCTACTACAAATGCGCTTCTAAGCTCTCTACCTGAGCTCTATCTCATCTTCTATTCTGCTCCCTCCCTTGCTACACTCCTCAACTCTCTTATATATATACATTTTTTATCCGAGATTCGGAATTCTGGAAGTCTCTTTTAACTATATTACAGTCGTGAATTTGTCCCTTCACTAAGGCTTTGATTTTTCTAAATGCTTTGTTTCTGCTTCTCTTTGTCTTTCTTCGTCTTCATGTCTTTATGTCTAATTAGTGAATGATTCTTCAACAACTCCCCCTTAATCACTAATTTGCATCTTCTGGTCTTTCATATATTCTTCTTTTCTTTTATTCCTTCCATTTCTTTGAATTTGCTTGCCTTTACTCCATCCAAGCTCTGTGTCAGAATATCTGCAATCTCATCTTTTGTAGGAGTGTAGACTATTTAATCTCCTTCTCCATTACCTTTTCCCTCAAGAAATGATATTGAATCTCTATGTGCTTTGTTCTCGCATGAAATACTGGATTTGCTGCAAGATACAATGAACTCATATTATCTCCATGTATGATAGGTATACCTTGATCAATACCCATGCTTTTGAACAAGGTTTGCATCCATATCACTTCTTTAGCTGCTTCCACACGTCCTTTATATTCTGCTTCTATTGACGATAAAGCCACTGTATGCTGCTTCTTTGAGCACCAGCTCACAAGCTTATCTCGTAGGTATATCATATACCCATGTGTCGACCTTCTGTCATCTTGACTTCCTGCCCAATCTGAGTCACTGTATGCTCTCAGCTTTATATCTGATGTAAAAGGATAATATAATCCTTCCTTTATAGTTCTTTTGATATATCTAAGAACTCTTTGTCCTACAACCCAATGTTGATCCTTCAGACAATGCATGAATTGTGAGAGAACTCCTATTGCATAACTAAGATCTGGTCTTGTTACTGTAGCATAAATCAAGCTTCCAACTAAAGATTGATATTTCCTCATATCTTTAAACTCTACACCATCATATTTGCTGAGTTTATGATTGACTTCAAGTGGTGTTGAAGCTTCTCTGCAATTTTCCATGTTAAACGTCTTCAATAAGTTTAGGAGATACCTTTCCTGTGTAACATATACACCATGATCTGTATATGTGACTTCCATTCCAAGAAAGTATGGTAACTTTCCTAGATCACTGATCTTGAACTCTTTTTCAAGCAATCTCTTTACCTCCTTGATTCCTTCATCTCAGGTACCTGTGATTATAATGTCATCTACATAAATACAAATGTAGATTATACCTTCATCTGTTCTCTTGATGAGTAGACTTGCATCTGCCTTTGAACTTTGGTATCCAAGGTCATTAGGATACTTCACAAGTCTATAATTCCAAGCTCTTGGAGCTTGCTTCAATCCATAGAGTGCTCTTCTTAATCTGCAAACATGATTTGGGTAATTGGAACTTACAAACCCTTCAGGTTGTTCCATGTAGACTTCATCTGATATATATCCATTTAGAAATGCATTCTTTATATCCAGCTGACTTAGCTTCCATCCTTTTGATGCTGCTATAGCAATCAATGTCCTTATGGTTGACATCTTTGCCACTGGACTAAATGTCTCATCATAGTCTACGCCATGCATCTGAGCATAACCTTTGACTACCAGTCTAGCTTTGTATCTGGCTGTTCTTCCATTTGCAAGCTTCTTAACTTTGTAAACCCATTTATTTCCAATCACTTTCTTACCATTTGGTTTTGGAACAAGTTCCCAAGTCTTGTTCTCCTCAAGCGCATTGAACTCCTCCTTCATTGCTTCTTCCCATTGTTCTTTACCTTTTACTTCACTATAGTTATAAGGTTCTTCATCTTCCTTTACTAGGTAAACATAGTTTTTCTGAGTCAAATAAGAAGTATCATAGGAATACCTTGTTGGTTGTTTCCTTACTATGTTTGACCTGCTTGGTTCATATTCTTCATGTGTATCTGAATACACTTCTTCATCAAATCTTGGTGCATCTTCATTTCTCATAACTGATCCAAATCTGGATGTACTTGCCTGCATATGATCTTCATCTCCATTTACCTGCATATGTGATTTACCTTTTTCATTTCTTCTTATCTCTTCTTCAATTGTTTCATTATTATACTCTTTATCTGCATACCAGCTCTTTCCTTCATCAAATGTCATCTCTGGAAATAATAAACTGTTTTGTTAAAGCACTCCATAACCTGTAACCCATCTGCTTTTCATCATATCCGATGAACACGTATGTTTCAGCTTTTGGTTCAACCTTATGTCTAAGTTGTGATGGTACATAAGCATAAGCGACTGATCCAAACACTTTGCAATGATCAAGTGTTGGCCATCATACCTTAGTCTTTTGAGTTTCTATCCTGTAAGTCTTTCAGCATATGCATGAAAATGCTTGAAAGCTCCAAACACTTCTGACTTCTCCTTTAAAACATAAAGTGTTATCCATCTTGTTGCATCATCAATAAAAAGAATGTAATAGCTTGAACCACTGATTGATCCTTCTTTTGTTGGTCCCCATACATCTGTATGTATGAGCTCTAGCAAACCATTGGGTTTTGTAACCATTCTTCTGAAATGGTAACCTGTGTGCTTTTCCCATCTGACAGGCTTCGCATTTATGAATCATATGCTGATTCTTCATATTCCGTAATCCTCTTACGGATTGTTTCTCCACCATTGCTTTGATTCCTCTTTCATTAAAATGTCCTAATCTCTTATGCCAGAGGTCTAATTCTGTAAATACTTCATCACCATGTGTAATCAAGGCTTCACCAACATTCCCTTGCACTTTAAGAGTAAAAAGTCTACCTTCCTTTTTACCACGCACAATTCGATTGTATCCATTCTCTGGATCTTCAACAAATACTTCTTCATTTGTAAACCTGACTTGAAAACCTTTTTCTACTATCTGACCCATGCTAATCAGATTTTTGAGGATTGTTGGAACATACAAAACATTTGTTAGTAGGTTTGCTCCATTCTTACACTTTACTTTTCCAATTGACCTTACATTATGTTTTGTGTTATCACCTATTTGTACTGTATGATTTGGGATACCTCCTTCCAGTTGTGATAACAATTCTATATTTCCTGACAAATGATTTGAACAACCAGAGTCAATATAGAATACCTTGAGGTCCTTGTTTTTTGTCATGCTTATCAAATTCATCATCAACGTTGTATGATTGTCATTCTGTGTGTCAGGGGAGCACTAGATTGTGCTCTCTGACTACAATAGACAAGATTTTTGAAATATACTTTTGATTACAAGAACACCCACGTAGGTAAAATGATACAAGAATATGTGACTGATACAAGATGTCCCACAACCCGGGACCGATAGGTATGGAAAACTAGACTAGAGATGATACAGGAGATCCCACAACCCGAGATCGTAAGTATGAGACAATATGTCTAGATTACAAGAACTCCCTCCTGTCCAGATCTCGTACTACGTGATTACAAGAGGACAAGACAGGATGTCCAAGAACTAGACTAGACAGAACTAGAACAAGAAACAAGACAGGAACTGGAACTAGAACTTGGAGAGTACTTACTTGGTGGTCACGACTCCTTGAGCTCCCAAGACTGGTATCCACAAGACTGATTATGAATGTGGCCAACCCCTCTTTTTATAGGTTTTCAAGGGCGGTTACGATTTGATGATGTCATCGATGACATCATCATTTGGAAACAAAACCTTCGGGTGTCAGAATTCAGCAAATAAGCAGTCGATCTTGGGGTTTTGCCACATTCCAGACACAATGGTGTTATTAGTTTCTCCAAAATCTTAACCAAACATGAGATATAGGAAATTGACATGGAATCTAAGGTTTAAGATGGCTTTCTTTGTGTCCATGACATCACCTCCCCCTCAAGCAACGAGCTCCACAAGGAGCGGCCATGTTCTCTAGCTTGGGTTTCATTGGATTTTTCTCATGGAATTCATGAACCTTGACTTTTGCTCTCTGAAGATTTTCTATAAGTTCACAAGTACGATCACTGATGTCATATGCTTTCCAATGAATAAAGCATTCCAATCGTCCTCGCGAGATTCTTGAATCTAAGACATGATTAACCTCGAATTCTTCATGATCCTTAATCTTGAAAGGTGGTGAAGGACTCGGTCTCCCTTGAGCTTCCTTAGCTTCATGACAAGATAGGTCCTTTGAGATTTTAGTGGTGTGTTGTAGTGTTTCCAAGATCTTTGATGGAGTACCTTGAGTAAGCACACCTCCTTGATTGAACATGAACTCCTCCTTTTCCTTTATCTTCTTGTTATCTTGATAAATTGTATGCTCCATATCATTCATAATGACTTCTTGGACTTGATTTAGATTCTTGAGGAATAGTGTCTTTATTATTCAAGACTTGTGACTCTTAGACTTGGCTTTCTTTTACTAATTGATTCTCACACTGAATTGCTTGATTGATAGCTTCATCTAAAGTTTTTAACTGAGATGTAGAGGCACTACAACATATCGAGCGAATACCGACGGTCAGTGTACCGACGGGCAGCTGTCGATGTCGATATACCCCTCGGTAAGTTTGAGAAAGCTGCATTGCCTCGGAATCACAGCTATGTTGCCTCGCAATCACGGCGTCGGTATATGCATCGGTATATGCGTCGGTACTTTTCTGGAAATACCGACGCTCTCTTTTTAATCGGGCCCGAACCCGAAATTCGTCATTCTGCTCATTGTGAATGTAGAACTTTTGCTTTCGGGTTTGCGCGCGCCAACAGCAGAACTCTGTTTGTCATCCTCTCTCTCTCTCTCCCTCTGTCCCTCCCTTCCCTCTCTCTCTCTCTCCCTCTCTCTCTCCCTCCCTCTCTCTCACTATCTCTCTCTCTTTCTCTCCCTCTCTCTCTCACTCTCTCTCCGTCTCTCTCCCTCTTTCTCTCTCCCTCTCTCTTTCTCTCTCCCTCTCTCTCTCTCTCTTTTTTCTTTTTCTATGTTTTTTCTTTACTAATATGTTCTTTGTTTGGTTTTGCAAGAGATTTTGGGATGCATTCTTTGGAAATTCGACGAAGAAGAACTTCAAGTGGATTTTGACGATCGTGTCAAACATTTTTCTCTCTCTCTCTCTTTCCCTCTCCTTCCCTCTCTCTCTCTCTCTCTAAACACACCTCTATTTTTATAGATTTGATGCTTTGGTAAGTAGATCGCACATATTGTATCACTCTGTCAACGAAGGAGAATTTCAAGTGGATTTTGACAACTTTGATTCAAAAATTACATCAATGTAAGTAAAACATATATCACTCTTTTATCTTTCTTTATATTTTTGTTTTCTAATATCTTCTCTCTTTATTTTTGTTTGAGATAGAGAGAGAGAGCGAGAGAGAGAGAGAGGGATATGCATGCATGCACATGCATACATGCATGCATGCACATGGATACATGCATATGCATGCATGCATGCATATGCATGCATGCATGCATGCATATGCATACATGCATGCATATGCATAAATGAATGCATGCATATGCATACATGCATGCATGCATATGCATACATGCATGCATATGTATACATGTATACATGCATACATACATGCATACATGCATACATACATGCATACATGCATACATATGCATATACATACATACATGCATGCATATGGATACATGAATGCATATGCATACATGCATGCATGCATATGCATACATGCATGCATGCATATGGATACATGCATATGCATACATGAATGCATATAGATACACACATGCATATGGATACATGAATGCATATGCATACATGCATGCATGCATGCATGCATGCATGCATGCATATGGATACATGCATATGCATATATGTATCCATATGCATGTTTCCATATGCATGCATGCATGTATGCATATGCATGCATGCATGCATATGCATACATGCATATGGATACATGAATGCATATGGATACATGCATGCATATGGATACATGCATGCATATGGATATATGAATGCATATGCATACATGCATGCATGCATGCATATGGATACATGAATGCATATGGATACATGCATGCATATGGATACATGAATGCATATGGATACATGCATGCATGCATATGCATACATGCATGCATGCATATGCATACATGCATGCATGCATATGGATACATGCATATGCATATATGTATCCATATGCATGTATCCATATGCATGCATGCATGTATGCATACGCATGCATGCATGTATGCATACGCATGCATGCATGCATATGCATACATGCATGCATGCATATGCATACATGCATGCATATGCATACATGCATGCATGCATATGCATACATGCATGCATGCATATGGATACATGCATATGGATACATGAATGCATATGCATACATGCATGCATACATATGGATACATGCATATGCATACATGCATATGCATACATGCATATGCATACATGCATGCATGCATATGCATACATGCATGCATGCATATGCATACATACATGAATGCATGCATATGCATACATGAATGCATGCATATGCATACATGAATGCATGCATATGCATACATGAATGCATATGGATACATGCATGCATGCATATGGATACATGCATGCATGAATGCATATGAATACATGAATGCATATGCATTCATGAATGAATATGCATACATGAATGCATATGGATACATACATGCATGGATATGCATACATACATGAATGCATGCATATGCATACATGAATGCATATGGATACATGCATGCATGCATATGGATACATGCATATGCATACATGCATGCATGCATATGCATACATGCATGCATGCATATGCATACATGCATGCATGCATATGCATACATACATGAATGCATATGCATACATACATGAATGCATGCATATGGATAGATGCATGCATGCATATGGATACAAGCATATGCATACATGCATGCATGCATATGCATACATGCATGCATATGCATACATACATGAATGCATATGCATGCATACATGCATGCATGCATATGCATACATGCATGCATGCATATGCATACATGCATGCATGAATATGGATACATGCATATGGATACATGAATGCATATGCATACATGCATGCATGCATGCATGCATATGCATACATGCATATGGATACATGCATATGACCAGGACGTGGAAAAACATATGACCAGGACATGCATGCATATGCATACATACATGAATGCATATGCATACATACATGAATGCATATGGATACATGCATGCATGCATATGGATACATGCATGCATGAATGCATATGCATACATGAATGCATATGCATACATGAATGCATATGCATACATGAATGCATATGCATACATGAATGCATATGGATACATGAATGCATGCATATGGATACATGAATGCATGCATATGCATACATGCATGGATGCATATATCCTTTTACATGAGAAAGTGATATACTTGGCAGTATCATGACTGCGAGCTGCTCTGACCTTGCATATGAACAACTTTGTTCATACTTTTCATTTTCACAATCAAAATTCCACTCCTAATCGGAGATCTTTCCTGGACTTAGTCAATCCCGAAAAATCCAAACAGATAAATGAGAGATGCTATTACATCAATCAATGCCACCATATCTGAAAGGCTCAGCACATATAAAGGAATAGAAGTAAAAATGATGCGTTTAACTTCTCATATACATTTCTATCAAACTATTGCCTGCCAAATGCTTCTTCATCAAGTTGGGGAGAGCGAATTCTCTCCGACATTCGCCCCCACCAATCCTGTGCATCCTCCGAATGCGCCAACCTGAGAACCTGCTTTTTGCTTAATAATAAATCAATTCCATAGCAGAATATGTGCATGGGTTTTAAAGTCAAAGTGCCTTATGCACGGCTGCGTAATTAGCCCTATTTATATGCACACTTTGAAAATGCATGTATAAAATTAATGGTGCAATCAAAAAAGAGAATGGCTTCTGATGGTGAGGCTTGTGCACTCACTCACATACATAACAATGTGATTATACATTCATCCTTACAGTCACTCGTATGTGCAAGGGTAATACTCAATCTGTGCCTAAATGCATGGTCATGTAGTGTGACCCTACTATGCATACTTTTGATGCATTTTCAAAATTATGGTGCATATGAGGAAAGAGCTTTTGATGAAGAGGTTTTCTTTCTCCTATACTTAGAACTTTTTCTCAGATTTCATAATGCATTGTTACAATTTGATAATGGTGCAAATGAACGTGCACCTAAGGGCAAAACTCAATATGTGTTCATACATAATTTAATGCATACTTGAAATGCACGCTGAAATAAAATGGTGCAAAACTGGAAGTAAAAGGTTTTTCCTATTTTACTCGTGAAGAAAATCTTTGTTGTCAACAACCTCCCATTCTTCATCTTGAACCTGAATAATATCTTGAAAACAAACTCGTAAAAAAAAACATAAGTATTAGCACATTTAAACCAAATTTTTCAATTCAAAACTTTTAGATGATTCATCTGTAAAACTCCCAAAGTAACATTAAGTTAAATTTTGTAGCTTCCATCAATTTGTCTTTTCTTGCTTGTCCTGCATTAAATCACTCAAAACATTGATTAGAAAAGCCATATTTGATTCATTAATGAAATTCAACAAAATCCATATACATACCTTTTTGATGAGGAAGTAGGTTGTAACTCCCATATAAATATTCTTCATGGATAGAAAACATTCACAAAATTTCATAAACTGTTATTCATCATAATTATCAAAAAGAATGTGGACTCTTTCTCGGTTTGAACGTGTCATCTGTGTGCAATAATAATTTTATAAAAAACTTCTCATCAAATTCCTTTTTCATAAGAAAACCAAAACAATTTGATTCATCTTTTCTTGTCAAATATATTAATCATTTCTTAGTTTAATCATTTCTTAATTTAATCATTTCTTCTATTTTCTTCAATGGTACATTCTTAGTTTTCTTGTTAAGTTTTAAAGGTTTTGATTGTTGTGAATTTATATTCATTTTTGTTTCGATTTGTTTAATTATATGATCAAGAAGTTGCTTGTCTATTTCATTTGTTTGTTTGTTTTGATTCATAATTCTTTGTTTGGTCTCTTCTTGTTTAATTCCTTCTTCTTTAATTTGATTATATTCATGTTTGTGAAATTGAGTTTGAAGTTGTTTAAGCTTGACTTGATCAAACAAATTCTCATTAGAAAGGAGCATTAGATCAAGTGAAATCTGTACATTATTAAGTTTCATTGCTCCTACTTGTATTTCATGTTCAAAATCACCTAGATCAATTTCCAATTGCTCATCTATAATCGATTTTTGATCTTCTTCCTTTAGTTTTATCATTTTGATTTCTTCTTTTAGCTCTTGTTTTTGGTTTGATGTTCTCTCTCTTATTTCTTCTTTTGTTTGAATGTTTATATGTATGATAGGCTTCCATACTTTTTTACTTTCACATGAATTAGGTTTAGTTTGAATCTCCTTAAATAGTTCTTTCATTCCTCCCCTTCCTAGATTTAATTTTAAAGGTGATCGATCCTGATAATTACAAATTTTCCTTTCAAATTCAACCACTAGTTTCCGTTTTCGTGCATCTTCATACGACCTGCAATTCCAAAATGCATGGTCATATTGATCGCACCAAAAACACTGCAAAGGTCTCATTCGAGTCCTATTTGATAGTCTTAATGGATTTCTACAACTAGATTTACTAAAATCATTAACATGTGTTATAGATGAAGGTTCTATAAACAAACTTTGGCTCATTCCCTCTTTTTCATGCTCACATTTAGCTAGCTCTAAATTGTGTATTCGTTTAGATAATATTTCATACTTCTGGTTCATTTCTTGAAACTCAGCATTCATTTCCTCTTTCCAAGTTCTAAGACTAGTTCTTAATACTTGTAAAGTCTCTGGCATAGCTTTAAGCGTATCATTTAAAGTCAAAATCATTCTCAATGTCTTTTGTAGAGCTTCATTGGTCTTGTTTTCCCTTTCTATGAATTTATCTTCCCATTTTCTCAAATGTTGATCTATCAATGCGTTCACATATGCTTCATCAATAACAATATTTGTTGAATTATGCTCTTGTAAATTAATTTCAAAAGATTCTTTACATTGATGTATATTTTTCATGTTTGTACGCTGCTTTTTGCCCATAACTCACACTTGAATATCAAAGAAGCACCACAGAAACGAAAAACAAGCTATGAGGTTATACATACATCAAACATACATTACTTGGCATTAATTTGAGAAAACAGTCCAGAAACATGTACCTGAGCTGCAAGGCCGTTTGTTCACGTCGGGTTCAAAGTGTCGGAGCGAAAGCGACGGTCGGTGGATCAGGGCGACCGCCAAAAAACACGGCTCACGCGGGGTGCTTGAGAGCAAGCTCAGTTACAATAAAGACTTAAAGAGATGATTAAGCGAGCAATTATAAAACAGTGCATCATAATTATTCAAACATCATTATTTTCACTAGCTTTCATAAATAATCCTTAAAACATTCATAAGGTATTGAAATTGTAAGATAATTCGTCACTATTTTTTTAAAGTAATTATCGTCCTTGAAGAATTGATTTTGAATAGCAAAATTCATAAGTTCTAGTCGTCTTTATCAAGAACATCACTTCCTATATTCAATGATCCTCAATAGATACTTTCATCCTCACACAAGGTTTCAATTAGATGATCGATATACTCCGTAAGACTCTGTTTTAGACAGTTCCAATGACATCGTCAAATCTTGAATTGAACAACTAAACTCAAATTCAGTTTGTGTGCCCCTAAACCTCCTCGGATTCATGCATACTTTTTCATCATACTCTCTCCTCTTATCAGCCTCAACGTACAACAAACCCAATCAGGCATACAATTTTCACCTTTCTCCATACAAACAGTTTTGAACACGCAAGAATATGTAGAACCAAGTAGATACTTATCTTTTCAAGAGAGTTTCATCTTTAATAAGTTTTATGGTTAGTTTTTTCTTACGGAAGATGCATACAGAATATGATATATAAGTCAGATAAACAAAGATTATCCTATAACCCATGGTTTAGTTTATGCATATCAAAGTTAACGCAGTGAACCTATACTCATCTGCATGAATTGCATACAAAACAAATAGAGCAGTAAGCGATGACCAATGTGAACCAATATGTTCAATTCAATCAATCAGAGGATAGGACAGCAAGCAGAATGGTGCGCTCGTTCAGAGAATGATACATGTGAGCGTGGTCAGAATGAACAAGAGTTTGAACAATTTTTCAATTCTCTCCTTAATGGACTTAGATTTAATGCACGCCCGTGCTTCGATGATGTTCACTATAGTTGATCTTCAGCAAAATCCATTATGCGTAACGATTGCTTAAACGTCCATCTACATTATATAATCAGTATCGCTGGCTTTATGAAATGTTAAATCAACAATCATTAAACAGTGCACAAACTATTAGCTATAAGTGATATGAAAATATGTTCAAAAGAAATATGTGCAACAATTAAAGAGCTTCAAACTGCAATTATAGAGCAACAATTAAATAGCTTCACACCTCATTTCTATAACGACTCTGCATGAAATCAGAAGCATTGTACCATTACAATTTATTCCGGGTGTTGAAAAGGTGAATAGCGCTGAGATCCAAGCGATGATTTCTGTCCGAATTCTCCACTCTCTAGCGGCCTGTCCTACAATCCTTCTGATCATCAGCACCAGAAAAATGATTGACGCCACACAGCAGTCCACATGTGCCACATCGATTTCTTTTAAACTGATCTCTGCACGCAGCTCTGTGAATTCCCTCCGTTTGCCTTCGATGATGAGTTATTATCAGATATTAACATATACAGAGATTAAAGACCAGTTTCGAATGAGTGCGCCCAAATGTTCTTCCACACACCCAACATGAAGCGATAGTCTCCTGCCCCTCGATATTCCTTGTTACGGCTCTGTTCGATAATTTCTTTCGCAGTTAAATGCGGAACACTATAACATGACAATATTCATCAACAGTTGTCTGCGCATGATGGTCATCACCAGAAAATATGGAAGGATGTCGGAAGATGAATGAAGTCAAACCAAAATGCAAAATCATGTGAACAGATCTACAATTGATTCGCTAAAAAACTCCATAACGCCCTTCCCATCATGCTCTGATGAGCTACAGAATAAACACAATTGGCAGATGGGATATGTGCGCGCTCAGAATGTGGATGCTTCATCATATGAAGACATTACTCATTACAAATAGTAGAGGACAGATTAATCGGAGGACCTTACGTCTGCTAAACCCGCACAAGAGCTTCGCTAAGCCACCAAATCTTCGTCGAGACACAACATGGGTGTTGTTATCCTCCTGCCTTCAAGTCAGATGGCTCGCCTCTCTCCACCTTTTGTCTCTGGACTTATCTAGAATTAATACAAACTCGTTTTTTTAGATCATGTGTATCTTGCAAAGTTATATAGGAGTATCAATCGCGGACTCAGAAGGACTTTCCAGCAGCACATTCCATATCGCTCTTTCTTATCACCGATAGTCCTTGATGCATCGTTTACAACACAGAGAGTAGATGTCTGCAAGAGGTGCCAACGAACGGAATTGAAGAACTTGTGTCAACGTCAGATGATGAATGTCCATAGATTCGTATTGCACAAAAGCTAAGAAAAATATATTGCCAATCTGCCCGTGCCCCTTCACATTGTAGTGTCTGTCATAAGTACTTTAGAGCGTCGTCAGCATATGATCAGATGATGATATGTGATCCCCCTCCCGATCTGGTGCGTGAGTAGATCATATATGGTGGAGTTGATGGCGTGTGGTCCGTCATTCAGAGAGAACAGAGTGTCACAACACTCAAAACTCTCACAAACATTAGCATATCATGCGCAGTCCTCTCCTCATATCGTACAAAACTGCTGCAGTTGGAGTTGGACGAGTTGAGCGGTAGTCAGAAGCGATTGTTGGATAACCTCCCTCCCCAACTGAAGTCACCTTTCTTTGTTGTGCATGCGCCCTTGTACGTTCATGCATACCCTTTTGCATGATTGCCACCACCGCAAGCTCACTATCGATGACAACCTTCCTTTTGCCAACCGTGTGGCTCTTTTTATTTGCATAGTTAATAGTTTCCATATATTTATCAATAAAAACATGAAGCCTTTTACATGAGAAAGTGATATACTTGGCAGTATCATGACTGCGAGCTGCTCTGACCTTGCATATGAACAACTTTGTTCATACTTTTCATTTGCACAATCAAAATTCCACTCCTAATCGGAGATCTTTCCTGGACTTAGTCAATCCCGAAAAATCCAAACAGATAAATGAGAGATGCTATTACATCAATCAATGCCACCATATCTGAAAGGCTCAGCACATATAAAGGAATAGAAGTAAAAATGATGCGTTTAACTTCTCATATACATTTCTATCAAACTATTGCCTGCCAAATGCTTCTTCATCAAGTTGAGGAGAGCGAATTCTCTCCGACATTTGCCCCCACCAATCCTGTGCATCCTCCGGATGCGCCAACCTGAGAACCTGCTTTTTGCTTAATAATAAATCAATTCCATAGCAGAATATGTGCATGGGTTTTAAAGTCAAAGTGCCTTATGCACGGCTGCGTAATTAGCCCTATTTATATGCACACTTTGAAAATGCATGTATAAAATTAATGGTGCAATCAATAAAGAGAATGGCTTCTGATGGTGAGGCTTGTGCACTCACTCACATACATAACAATGTGATTATACATTCATCCTTACAGTCACTCGTATGTGCAAGGGTAATACTCAATCTGTGCCTAAATGCATGGTCATGTAGTGTGACCCTACTATGCATACTTTTGATGCATTTTCAAAATTATGGTGCATATGAGGAAAGAGCTTTTGATGAAGAGGTTTTCTTTCTCCTATACTTAGAACTTTTTCTCAGATTTCATAATGCATTGTTACAATTTGATAATGGTGCAAATGAACGTGCACCTAAGGGCAAAACTCAATATGTGTTCATACATAATTTAATGCATACTTGAAATGCACGCTGAAATAAAATGGTGCAAAACTGGAAGTAAAAGGTTTTTCCTATTTTACTCGTGAAGAAAATCTTTGTTGTCAACAACCTCCCATTCTTCATCTTGAACGTGAAAAATATCTTGAAAACAAACTCGTAAAAAAACACATAAGTATTAGCACATTTAAACCAAATTTTTCAATTCAAAACTTTTAGATGATTCATCTGTAAAACTCCCAAAGTAACATTAAGTTAAATTTTGTAGCTTCCATCAATTTGTCTTTTCTTGCTTGTCCTGCATTAAATCACTCAAAACATTGATTAGAAAAGCCATATTTGATTCATTAATGAAATTCAACAAAATCCATATACATACCTTTTTGATGAGGAAGTAGGTTGTAACTCCCATATAAATATTCTTCATGGATAGAAAACATTCACAAAATTTCATAAACTGTTATTCATCATAATTATCAAAAAGAATGTGGACTCTTTCTCGGTTTGAACGTGTCATCTGTGTGCAATAATAATTTTATAAAAAACTTCTCATCAAATTCCCTTTTCATAAGAAAACCAAAACAATTTGATTCATCTTTTCTTGTCAAATATATTAATCATTTCTTAGTTTAATCATTTCTTAATTTAATCATTTCTTCTATTTTCTTCAATGGTACATTCTTAGTTTTCTTGTTAAGTTTTAAAGGTTTTGATTGTTGTGAATTTATATTCATTTTTGTTTCGATTTGTTTAATTATATGATCAAGAAGTTGCTTGTCTATTTCATTTGTTTGTTTGTTTTGATTCATAATTCTTTGTTTGGTCTCTTCTTGTTTAATTCCTTCTTCTTTAATTTGATTATATTCATGTTTGTGAAATTGAGTTTGAAGTTGTTTAAGCTTGACTTGATCAAACAAATTCTCATTAGAAAGGAGCATTAGATCAAGTGAAATCTGTACATTATTAAGTTTCATTGCTCCTACTTGTATTTCATGTTCAAAATCACCTAGATCAATTTCCAATTGCTCATCTATAATCGATTTTTGATCTTCTTCCTTTAGTTTTATCATTTTGATTTCTTCTTTTAGCTCTTGTTTTTGGTTTGATGTTCTCTCTCTTATTTCTTCTTTTGTTTGAATGTTTATATGTATGATAGGCTTCCATACTTTTTTACTTTCACATGAATTAGGTTTAGTTTGAATCTCCTTAAATAGTTCTTTCATTCCTCCCCTTCCTAGATTTAATTTTAAAGGTGATCGATCCTGATAATTACAAATTTTCCTTTCAAATTCAACCACTAGTTTCCGTTTTCGTGCATCTTCATACGACCTGCAATTCCAAAATGCATGGCCATATTGATCGCACCAAAAACACTGCAAAGGTCTCATTCGAGTCCTATTTGATAGTCTTAATGGATTTCTACAACTAGATTTACTAAAATCATTAACATGTGTTATAGATGAAGGTTCTATAAACAAACTTTGGCTCATTCCCTCTTTTTCATGCTCACATTTAGCTAGCTCTAAATTGTGTATTCGTTTAGATAATATTTCATACTTCTGGTTCATTTCTTGAAACTCAGCATTCATTTCCTCTTTCCAAGTTCTAAGACTAGTTCTTAATACTTGTAAAGTCTCTGGCATAGCTTTAAGCGTATCATTTAAAGTCAAAATCATTCTCAATGTCTTTTGTAGAGCTTCATTGGTCTTGTTTTCCCTTTCTATGAATTTATCTTCCCATTTTCTCAAATGTTGATCTATCAATGCGTTCACATATGCTTCATCAATAACAATATTTGTTGAATTATGCTCTTGTAAATTAATTTCAAAAGATTCTTTACATTGATGTATATTTTTCATGTTTGTACGCTGCTTTTTGCCCATAACTCACACTTGAATATCAAAGAAGCACCACAGAAACGAAAAACAAGCTATGAGGTTATACATACATCAAACATACATTACTTGGCATTAATTTGAGAAAACAGTCCAGAAACATGTACCTGAGCTGCAAGGCCGTTTGTTCACGTCGGGTTCAAAGTGTCGGAGCGAAAGCGACGGTCGGTGGATCAGGGCGACCGCCAAAAAACACGGCTCACGCGGGGTGCTTGAGAGCAAGCTCAGTTACAATAAAGACTTAAAGAGATGATTAAGCGAGCAATTATAAAACAGTGCATCATAATTATTCAAACATCATTATTTTCACTAGCTTTCATAAATAATCCTTAAAACATTCATAAGGTATTGAAATTGTAAGATAATTCGTCACTATTTTTTTAAAGTAATTATCGTCCTTGAAGAATTGATTTTGAATAGCAAAATTCATAAGTTCTAGTCGTCTTTATCAAGAACATCATTTCCTATATTCAATGATCCTCAATAGATACTTTCATCCTCACACAAGGTTTCAATTAGATGATCGATATACTCCGTAAGACTCTGTTTTAGACAGTTCCAATGACATCGTCAAATCTTGAATTGAACAACTAAACTCAAATTCAGTTTGTGTGCCCCTAAACCTCCTCGGATTCATGCATACTTTTTCATCATACTCTCTCCTCTTATCAGCCTCAACGTACAACAAACCCAATCAGGCATACAATTTTCACCTTTCTCCATACAAACAGTTTTGAACACGCAAGAATATGTAGAACCAAGTAGATACTTATCTTTTCAAGAGAGTTTCATCTTTAATAAGTTTTATGGTTAGTTTTTACTTACCGAAGATGCATACAGAATTTGATATATAAGTCAGATAAACAAAGATTATCCTATAACCCATGGTTTAGTTTATGCATATCAAAGTTAACGCAGTGAACCTATACTCATCTGCATGAATTGCATACAAAACAAATAGAGCAGTAAGCGATGACCAATGTGAACCAATATGTTCAATTCAATCAATCAGAGGATAGGACAGCAAGCAGAATGGTGCGCTCGTTCAGAGAATGATACATGTGAGCGTGGTCAGAATGAACAAGAGTTTGAACAATTTTTCAATTCTCTCCTTAATGGACTTAGATTTAATGCACACCCGTGCTTCGATGATGTTCACTATAGTTGATCTTCAGCAAAATCCATTATGCGTAACGATTGCTTAAACGTCCATCTACATTATATAATCAGTATCGCTGGCTTTATGAAATGTTAAATCAACAATCATTAAACAGTGCACAAACTATTAGCTATAAGTGATATGAAAATATGTTCAAAAGAAATATGTGCAACAATTAAAGAGCTTCAAACTGCAATTATAGAGCAACAATTAAATAGCTTCACACCTCATTTTTATAACGACTCTGCATGAAATCAGAAGCATTGTACCATTACAATTTATTCCGGGTGTTGAAAAGGTGAATAGCGCTGAGATCCAAGCGATGATTTTTGTCCGAATTCTCCACTCTCTAGCGGCCTGTCCTACAATCCTTCTGATCATCAGCACCAGAAAAATGATTGACGCCACACAGCAGTCCACATGTGCCACATCGATTTCTATTAAACTGATCTCTATACGCAGCTCTGTGAATTCCCTCCGTTTGCCTTCGATGATGAGTTATTATCAGATATTAACGTATACAGAGATTAAAGACCAGTTTCGAATGAGTGCGCCCAAATGTTCTTCCACACACCCAACATGAAGCGATAGTCTCCTGCCCCTCGATATTCCTTGTTACGGCTCTGTCCGATAATTTCTTTCGCAGTTAAATGCGGAACACTATAACATGACAATATTCATCAACAGTTGTCTGCGCATGATGGTCATCACCAGAAAATATGGAAGGATGTCGGAAGATGAATGAAGTCAAACCAAAATGCAAAATCATGTGAACAGATCTACAATTGATTCGCTAAAAAACTCCATAACGCCCTTCCCATCATGCTCTGATGAGCTACAGAATAAACACAATTGGTAGATGGGATATGTGCGCGCTCAGAATGTGGATGCTTCATCATATGAAGACATTACTCATTACAAATAGTAGAGGACAGATTAATCGGAGGACCTTACGTCTGCTAAACCCGCACAAGAGCTTCGCTAAGCCACCAAATCTTCGTCGAGACACAACATGGGTGTTGTTATCCTCCTGCCTTCAAGTCAGATGGCTCGCCTCTCTCCACCTTTTGTCTCTGGACTTATCTAGAATTAATACAAACTCGTTTTTTTAGATCATGTGTATCTTGCAAAGTTATATAGGAGTATCAATCGCGGACTAAGAAGGACTTTCCAGTAGCACATTCCATATCGCTCTTTCTTATCACCGATAGTCCTTGATGCATCGTTTACAACACAGAGAGTAGATGTCTGCAAGAGGTGCCAAAGAACGGAATTGAAGAACTTGTGTCAACGTCAGATGATGAATGTCCATAGATTCGTATTGCACAAAAGCTAAGAAAAATATATTGCCAATCTGCCCGTGCCCCTTCGCATTGTAGTGTCTGTCATAAGTACTTTAGAGCGTCGTCAGCATATGATCAGATGATGATATGTGATCCCCCTCCCGATCTGGTGCGTGAGTAGATCATATATGGTGGAGTTGATGGCGTGTGGTCCGTCATTCAGAGAGAACAGAGTGTCACAACACTCAAAACTCTCACAAACATTAGCATATCATGCGCAGTCCTCTCCTCCTATCGTACAAAACTGCTGCAGTTGGAGTTGGACGAGTTGAGCGGTAGTCAGAAGCGATTGTTGGATAACCTCCCTCCCCAACTGAAGTCACCTTTCTTTGTTGTGCATGCACCCTTGTACGTTCATGCATACCCTTTTGCATGATTGCCACCACCGCAAGCTCACTATCGATGACAACCTTCCTTTTGCCAACCGTGTGGCTCTTTTTATTTGCATAGTTAATAGTTTCCATATATTTATCAATAAAAACATGAAGCCTTTTACATGAGAAAGTGATATACTTGGCAGTATCATGACTGCGAGCTGCTCTGACCTTGCATATGAACAACTTTGTTCATACTTTTCATTTGCACAATCAAAATTCCACTCCTAATCGGAGATCTTTCCTGGACTTAGTCAATCCCGAAAAATCCAAACAGATAAATGAGAGATGCTATTACATCAATCAATGCCACCATATCTGAAAGGCTCAGCACATATAAAGGAATAGAAGTAAAAATGATGCGTTTAACTTCTCATATACATTTCTATCAAACTATTGCCTGCCAAATGCTTCTTCATCAAGTTGAGGAGAGCGAATTCTCTCCGACATTTGCCCCCACCAATCCTGTGCATCCTCCGGATGCGCCAACCTGAGAACCTGCTTTTTGCTTAATAATAAATCAATTCCATAGCAGAATATGTGCATGGGTTTTAAAGTCAAAGTGCCTTATGCACGGCTGCGTAATTAGCCCTATTTATATGCACACTTTGAAAATGCATGTATAAAATTAATGGTGCAATCAATAAAGAGAATGGCTTCTGATGGTGAGGCTTGTGCACTCACTCACATACATAACAATGTGATTATACATTCATCCTTACAGTCACTCGTATGTGCAAGGGTAATACTCAATCTGTGCCTAAATGCATGGTCATGTAGTGTGACCCTACTATGCATACTTTTGATGCATTTTCAAAATTATGGTGCATATGAGGAAAGAGCTTTTGATGAAGAGGTTTTCTTTCTCCTATACTTAGAACTTTTTCTCAGATTTCATAATGCATTGTTACAATTTGATAATGGTGCAAATGAACGTGCACCTAAGGGCAAAACTCAATATGTGTTCATACATAATTTAATGCATACTTGAAACGCACGCTGAAATAAAATGGTGCAAAACTGGAAGTAAAAGGTTTTTCCTATTTTACTCGTGAAGAAAATCTTTGTTGTCAACAACCTCCCATTCTTCATCTTGAACCTGAAAAATATCTTGAAAACAAACTCGTAAAAAAACACATAAGTATTAGCACATTTAAACCAAATTTTTCAATTCAAAACTTTTAGATGATTCATCTGTAAAACTCCCAAAGTAACATTAAGTTAAATTTTGTAGCTTCCATCAATTTGTCTTTTCTTGCTTGTCCTACATTAAATCACTCAAAACATTGATTAGAAAAGCCATATTTGATTCATTAATGAAATTCAACAAAATCCATATACATACCTTTTTGATGAGGAAGTAGGTTGTAACTCCCATATAAATATTCTTCATGGATAGAAAACATTCACAAAATTTCATAAACTGTTATTCATCATAATTATCAAAAAGAATGTGGACTCTTTCTCGGTTTGAACGTGTCATCTGTGTGCAATAATAATTTTATAAAAAACTTCTCATCAAATTCCCTTTTCATAAGAAAACCAAAACAATTTGATTCATCTTTTCTTGTCAAATATATTAATCATTTCTTAGTTTAATCATTTCTTAATTTAATCATTTCTTCTATTTTCTTCAATGGTACATTCTTAGTTTTCTTGTTAAGTTTTAAAGGTTTTGATTGTTGTGAATTTATATTCATTTTTGTTTCGATTTGTTTAATTATATGATCAAGAAGTTGCTTGTCTATTTCATTTGTTTGTTTGTTTTGATTCATAATTCTTTGTTTGGTCTCTTCTTGTTTAATTCCTTCTTCTTTAATTTGATTATATTCATGTTTGTGAAATTGAGTTTGAAGTTGTTTAAGCTTGACTTGATCAAACAAATTCTCATTAGAAAGGAGCATTAGATCAAGTGAAATCTGTACATTATTAAGTTTCATTGCTCCTACTTGTATTTCATGTTCAAAATCACCTAGATCAATTTCCAATTGCTCATCTATAATCGATTTTTGATCTTCTTCCTTTAGTTTTATCATTTTGATTTCTTCTTTTAGCTCTTGTTTTTGGTTTGATGTTCTCTCTCTTATTTCTTCTTTTGTTTGAATGTTTATATGTATGATAGGCTTCCATACTTTTTTACTTTCACATGAATTAGGTTTAGTTTGAATCTCCTTAAATAGTTCTTTCATTCCTCCCCTTCCTAGATTTAATTTTAAAGGTGATCGATCCTGATAATTACAAATTTTCCTTTCAAATTCAACCACTAGTTTCCGTTTTCGTGCATCTTCATACGACCTGCAATTCCAAAATGCATGGCCATATTGATCGCACCAAAAACACTGCAAAGGTCTCATTCGAGTCCTATTTGATAGTCTTAATGGATTTCTACAACTAGATTTACTAAAATCATTAACATGTGTTATAGATGAAGGTTCTATAAACAAACTTTGGCTCATTCCCTCTTTTTCATGCTCACATTTAGCTAGCTCTAAATTGTGTATTCGTTTAGATAATATTTCATACTTCTGGTTCATTTCTTGAAACTCAGCATTCATTTCCTCTTTCCAAGTTCTAAGACTAGTTCTTAATACTTGTAAAGTCTCTGGCATAGCTTTAAGCGTATCATTTAAAGTCAAAATCATTCTCAATGTCTTTTGTAGAGCTTCATTGGTCTTGTTTTCCCTTTCTATGAATTTATCTTCCCATTTTCTCAAATGTTGATCTATCAATGCGTTCACATATGCTTCATCAATAACAATATTTGTTGAATTATGCTCTTGTAAATTAATTTCAAAAGATTCTTTACATTGATGTATATTTTTCATGTTTGTACGCTGCTTTTTGCCCATAACTCACACTTGAATATCAAAGAAGCACCACAGAAACGAAAAACAAGCTATGAGGTTATACATACATCAAACATACATTACTTGGCATTAATTTGAGAAAACAGTCCAGAAACATGTACCTGAGCTGCAAGGCCGTTTGTTCACGTCGGGTTCAAAGTGTCGGAGCGAAAGCGACGGTCGGTGGATCAGGGCGACCGCCAAAAAACACGGCTCACGCGGGGTGCTTGAGAGCAAGCTCAGTTACAATAAAGACTTAAAGAGATGATTAAGCGAGCAATTATAAAACAGTGCATCATAATTATTCAAACATCATTATTTTCACTAGCTTTCATAAATAATCCTTAAAACATTCATAAGGTATTGAAATTGTAAGATAATTCGTCACTATTTTTTTAAAGTAATTATCGTCCTTGAAGAATTGATTTTGAATAGCAAAATTCATAAGTTCTAGTCGTCTTTATCAAGAACATCATTTCCTATATTCAATGATCCTCAATAGATACTTTCATCCTCACACAAGGTTTCAATTAGATGATCGATATACTCCGTAAGACTCTGTTTTAGACAGTTCCAATGACATCGTCAAATCTTGAATTGAACAACTAAACTCAAATTCAGTTTGTGTGCCCCTAAACCTCCTCGGATTCATGCATACTTTTTCATCATACTCTCTCCTCTTATCAGCCTCAACGTACAACAAACCCAATCAGGCATACAATTTTCACCTTTCTCCATACAAACAGTTTTGAACACGCAAGAATATGTAGAACCAAGTAGATACTTATCTTTTCAAGAGAGTTTCATCTTTAATAAGTCTTATGGTTAGTTTTTTCTTACCGAAGATGCATACAGAATTTGATATATAAGTCAGATAAACAAAGATTATCCTATAACCCATGGTTTAGTTTATGCATATCAAAGTTAACGCAGTGAACCTATACTCATCTGCATGAATTGCATACAAAACAAATAGAGCAGTAAGCGATGACCAATGTGAACCAATATGTTCAATTCAATCAATCAGAGGATAGGACAGCAAGCAGAATGGTGCGCTCGTTCAGAGAATGATACATGTGAGCGTGGTCAGAATGAACAAGAGTTTGAACAATTTTTCAATTCTCTCCTTAATGGACTTAGATTTAATGCACGCCCGTGCTTCGATGATGTTCACTATAGTTGATCTTCAGCAAAATCCATTATGCGTAACGATTGCTTAAACGTCCATTGTAGCTCAAGCGTAAGCACCACCTCCTTTACTTGTCAATCCGCGGAGACGTGAGGACCGGTATGAAGACCACGAGCAAGTGAAGGGACAAGTGCGTGAGTGAAAGCACACAAACATGCACACACATACACACACACGCACACACAGTAAGATCAAAGAGAGGAACAATGGAAGGATTTTGATTACAAAAGGAAATCTATTACAAAACTGAAATCTACAGGAAGCCAACCCAAAAATGAGCTCTCTAGCTCTTTTTATAGGTTTTTAACTAGGTTTGGCCCTGTCCAGACCTAGTGTCCGGCCTAGTTAAAAATTAGGTTCCAGGGCTTATTTGAGGGCTCAAACGGAGTCTAAAAATTATGAAAATTGGTACGACGGTACTTCTAATGCTCCTCAAGCTCGAGGACTCCTCGGCTTGCACAAAATGGAGCTACCAAAATAGAAAATGGTATTTACAATGATTTTAGTGATGGAAATCACTATTTTTGTAGGGGATTCTTATGAAAAGTTGACAGTTACTTCATGGAGCTCCCTACGTGCTCCTTCTTCTTGTGTGTTTCCACCTTTCTGATGTGCTTCCATGCTTGTGCTTGACTTTGAGTTCCAACACTCCCCCCCCTCTCGAGTCTGTCGTCCCTGACAGACCCTTGTTGTAGTGGTTGTTCCATGTAGTGCTTTGAGAGGTAGTATCCATTCTGTGTGAACAATAGCCCTCTATCTTCCAAATTTGGAAGCGTTGGTTGTCAGGTTCTTCAATTGTCACTGCAAGCCTTTGCAAGTCGTAGTCCCTTGGTATGTGCTTCTTTCGTGGATTCCACATGAGTGCATCATTGTGAGCTTCCCAAGATTGTGAGTTGCTCAAAAGAGGTTATCAAGATTGGGTGGAGCAACTACTGGCTTCGAATCGCTCCCTAGGTATTGATTTTGCCCCCAGGATGTCCTCTAGCTCTTCTAAAGATGATGTTCAGAGTAGTCATGCCAAGTACTCATAACCCATAGTGAATGATGGGTAAGTGTGTTAGTGCCCGGGTTGAAAAAAGTATGTGCCTTGTGCACGGCCTTGTAATGTAGCCCTACGCATGCTTACTTGGAGAATGCATTGGAAGAAGTATGGTGCAAAAATTGCGGGTCTTGAGCTAAGTGCTCAAGGGTATGCTGACGAAGAGGTTTCCTAAACTATCATGGTTATGGTGTTTCCAGAGTAAAGATACTTACCATGGCGAAGGTGGATGGATGTTTGCCTCTTCGTGTTGTACATTCGGCCTTTGGGATGGAACCTTGTTGATGAATGTCCATGTTGAATGTCCATGTTGAATGTCCATGTTGATTGTTCACAGATGAGATCTTTTGAGTGGTGGGTCCCCTCTCCTCTTTTCAAAGCAACATTTGTCACGAACAATGTGCATTTCTGAGCTTGGGCTCATGCACGTTCACTTCCCTATATTGACACTCAGAGGAATATTGGACACGTGCCGATTTCTAAGAGATTACCATGCTGATTGACATAGACCATTCACCAGTGCTACTGTTCCATACTGGGTCAGGAAATACTGAGAATTGAATTGCTTTATATTCCTTGGCAAGCAACATCGGGTAACTACACCAAGCTGAGTTTCACATATTCTCTTTAGCTCACCATATACAGGAATCTTCTCCTCCAGAACAACCTTGTGCAGATATCTCCTTGGATGCTCTAGTACATGAAGTAGTTAAGCATCCCTCAAGTTGCGGACCTTCAAGCTCTTCACTCCCACCATAGTAAGAGGAAACCATAGTTGTGAATGCCCTGCTCATGCTAAGTTCTTGACATTTATGAGATAAGGCAGCAATTAAATCATCTGCTAGCCAAGACACACTTCTATCCAAACTGATAAATGCCCAGTAATCGATGGTTCAATCTTCAACTAAGCATGACTCATTCATGTTCCATGAGCGAAACCTGGGAACAAGTTCTTCCTCGTTTTTTTTTTTTTTTTTTTGTGGGAAGAATTATCACAAAACAAGAACACAAAAGTTAGTATCAGTAGAAAAAATTTGACATATGTCAATGTGCTCTTGTGCTTGGGATTCTCAAGTGTGTCTATGCACGACCGTGTAATGTGGCCCTATAATGATGCATACTTGGGAAATGCATGACCTGAATGGTGCATAAGACAGGGTTATGCAAAGGACACATGGTTGTCGCTCGTCGAGGTTTTCAATGTTATTTGCAGATATTGATGCCATCTTTGTTGGAGGTATCCATTGTATCTCGAGAGGACAACTGATCATTCCTCCTTATCGGGATCCATTTGAGAACAGTCTGCAACTGGGTAGAGATCACCTTTGGCCACTTCGTGTTTGAATGATCTCCTGAGGGTTTGATCCATCGTGGCTGGTTCTTTATTTTGGTGGATGCTATCGGTACTTTTGTCTTCCAAACCCTTATCCTTGCAGAAGAGGTTCTTTGATCTGTATTGGAGCTCTGTGCTTGATTCAGTTCTTTACCTCGCCTTAGTGTCTTTGTTGTGCAGGTTGGTGCCTTAAAGTCCCTCCTTGGATTTTGTCTGAGCTTAGGCTTGACTGCTTGGGATCCTTTGATTGGAAGTGGTCTTTCTTGAGGATAAGTCGTGGTAGGCCTAGACCATAGATTTTGAAGTCTAGTGTGAGGGGACTGATTTTGTGCCAGGGCTTTCTTTGGTACCCATATCATAGTGCGATTGGGTTGGGCTCTAAGTAATTTCTTGGCCACCCAAATTTGCTTGACATTACCAAAAAAATGTGATTTCTGTTTCTTGATGTAAGGGTCTTTTGGGCCTTCTATGTGAGTTTTTTGACAAAACTCATCTTTACATGGGAAGTGCAACAAGGGTTGATCTTCTATACCTACATCAGACTCATGCAAGGGATCAATGGGCTGTGTGGTTTGAGATTGATCTAGAGATTCATCGAGACATTTGTCCTTATTACACATAGAATCCCTAGGTGTACAAATGGGTGATGGATTGTCATGATTCACCCTAGAGTCGACCTCCTTTTCCACATCAGTGATACGCAACAGTGGTTGATCATCTCCTTCTTGACCATCTGAGTGCAGATCATCCCTACTTATGGCTTCATGAGGGGAATCCAAATTTACAGGAAGAGAGGGTCCTTCCACATCCCCCAAACACTTGGAGTCCTCCATATCTCCATTCTCTAAGGTTTCCTGTGATTTACTCAAAGAAGGATCAGATTCGAAAACATGAGTAGAAAGAAAAATTTTCTCATTAAAAGCACGCTCTGTGAAAAGATGATTTTGCCCCCAATCATCATAAGGTGGATAGTCATTAGGATTTTCCATAGACATATATGTAGAAGCACTGATAATAGGTGGAGAAGGCACCTCAATTTCTTGATGATTTTGTGTAATGAACCTTTGGGTGCCAATGATCAAGTCTTCATCTATGCAATCCATGACAAAGAATGTTTCCGAAAATTGCATATCACCCACCATAACTGGCAACACAACTTGACCCATGCATTCATAATGTTCATCATCCATGAGGATAGAAGAATGAGTTGTTGGTTGTATGTTCTCAAAAATAATGGTCAAGAAGTCAATATGAATCAAATTCCACTCACAATGAGGATTGATATATGCACTCAACCTTCTACATTCATATCCTATTCTTATATCCACCAACATATTGTGATATTCTCTTGTTGCAAATATGGATCCGACCCCCCTAGACATTTCCTCCTTTTCCTTGACTGCTTGCAATTTTTCTCTAGATGTTTCATCTTTATGTGATATTATCTCATGTATTTCATGTTTATCCCCCTCCTTTTTTTCAACCTTAGCCCCTTTTCTTCTATCTTTTGCTTTTTTCTTTCCCATGACACAAATTTCTCCCCCTTTGCATTGCTCAAAAATCCTTGGGAGCCCCCTGGTTTCCTAGTCCCACTTGAGGGTCCACTTCAAATTATCCTATCTCAAAATCAACGCATTATTCTTGAAAAAAACAGTTGAGATCGTGTAGGATTTGAAACGAGCTTTCCAACAAGCTATAGAGCTCAAAAAATGGACTTTGGAAGAGAAAGTTATGTCAAATCAGGCTCCTGGGGGTCAAAACAGGCAAACAGGACCTTTGGAGAAAATCGCGATTTTGTGATCTTCCTGAAAATCGCGATGCTGTGAAGTCAAAAAAAAATCGCGATGTTGAGCACAAAATCGTGTTTTTGAAAATCGCGATTTTGAGCAGAAAATCGTGATTTTGAGCAGAAAATCGTGATTTGAAAATCGCGATTTTGATCACAAAATCGTATTTCTGAAAATCGCGATGTTGATCACAAAATCGTGTTTCTGAAAATCGCGATGTTGATCACAAAATCGTGTTTCAGAGAATCGCGATGTTGATCACAAAATCGTGTTTCAGAGAATCGCGATGTTGATCACAAAATCGTGTTTCTGAAAATCGCGATGTTGATCACAAAATCGTGTTTCTGAAAATCGCGATGTTGATCACAAAATCGTGTTTCAGAGAATCGCGATGTTGATCACAAAATCGTGTTTCAGAGAATCGCGATGTTGATCACAAAATCGTGTTTCAGAGAATCGCGATGTTGATCACAAAATCGTGTTTCAGAGAATCGCGATGTTGATCACAAAATCGTGTTTCTGAAAATCGCGATTTTGACTCAGAGAATCGTGATTCACAAAATCGTGTTTTTGACTGAAAATTGTGTTTTCTCAGAATCGTGTTTTTGACATGAAAATCGCGATTTTGAGCAGAAAATCGTGAATTGAAAATCGCGATTTTGAGCAAAAATTCGTGTTTTCTCAAAATCGTGTTTTTGACTTGAAAATCGTGATTTGTGAGAATCGCGATTTTGAGCAGAAAGTCGTGTTTTTCACAAAATCGTGTTTTTTGCTGAAAATCGTGATTGGTGAGAATCGCGATTTTGAGCAGAGAATCGTGTTTTTTGAAAATCGTATTTTTCACATGAAAATCGCGATGTTGAGCACAAAATCGTATTTTTGAAAATCGCGATTTTGACTCAGAGAATCGTGATTTACAAAATCGTGTTTTTTCACAAAATCGTGTTTTTTTCAGAATCGTGTTTTTGATATGAAAATCGCGATGTTTGAGCAGAAAGTCGTGTTTTTCACAAAATCGTGTTTTTTTGCTGAAAATCGTGATTGGTGAGAATCGCGATTTTGAGCAGAAAGTCGTGTTTTTCACAAAATCGTGTTTTTTTGCTGAAAATCGTGATTAGTGAGAATCGCGATTTTGAGCAGAAAGTCGTGTTTTTCACAAAATCGGTTTTTTTTTTTTTTTTTTTTTTTTTTTTTTTTTTTTGAAAAACACAGAATCGCGATTCTTTTCAACCAACTTTTAGGCGGGAAACAGAAAATCGTGATTTTTCAAAAAATTTTGAATTTTCACAGAATCGCGATTTTCATCACAGAATCGCGTTTTTTGGCGGGAAATTCAAATTTCTGAGCGCCGGCTATGGCGACTCCGTATGAGCAGAAAATCATGAAAAAAAATACAGCGCTTGCTCTCCCTTGCACCTCCTAACTCCTTCACACACAATAATGCATGAAAAATGGAATGAAAATGGTGAAAATGCACTAAAAAACAAGAAATTTCTATGAAGAAGAAGATGGAAGAAGGTGGAGATGATGATGATGATGAAGATGAAGAGGAAAAAACAGAAAATGAACTGAAATGATAGTTTTTTTACCTTCCAACGTCGCAAATCTACGATCTTACCATCACAACGCTCGTCCTCGAAGCTCTCTCCCCGGCAACGGCGCCAAAATTTGGTGTAGCTCAAGCGTAAGCACCACCCCCTTTACTTGTCAATCCGCGGAGACGTGAGGACCGGTATGAAGACCACGAGCAAGTGAAGGGACAAGTGCGTGAGTGAAAGCACACAAACATGCACACACATACACACACACGCACACACAGTAAGATCAAAGAGAGGAACAATGGAAGGATTTTGATTACAAAAGGAAATCTATTACAAAACTGAAATCTACAAGAAGCCAACCCAAAAATGAGCTCTCTAGCTCTTTTTATAGGTTTTTAACTAGTTTTGGCCCTGTCCAGACCTAGTGTCCGGCCTAGTTAAAAATTAGGTTCCAGGGCTTATTTGAGGGCTCAAACGGAGTCTAAAAATTATGAAAATTGGTACGACGGTACTTCTAATGATCCTCAAGCTCGAGGACTCCTCGGCTTGCACAAAATGGAGCTACCAAAATAGAAAATGGTATTTACAATGATTTTAGTGATGGAAATCACTATTTTTGTAGGGGATTCTTATGAAAAGTTGACAGTTACTTCATGGAGCTCCCTACGTGCTCCTTCTTCTTGTGTGTTTCCACCTTTCTGATGTGCTTCCATGCTTGTGCTTGACTTTGAGTTCCAACATCCATCTACATTATATAATCAGTATCGCTGGCTTTATGAAATGTTAAATCAACAATCATTAAACAGTGCACAAACTATTAGCTATAAGTGATATGAAAATATGTTCAAAAGAAATATGTGCAACAATTAAAGAGCTTCAAACTGCAATTATAGAGCAACAATTAAATAGCTTCACACCTCATTTTTATAACGACTCTGCATGAAATCAGAAGCATTGTACCATTACAATTTATTCCGGGTGTTGAAAAGGTGAATAGCGCTGAGATCCAAGCGATGATTTCTGTCCGAATTCTCCACTCTCTAGCGGCCTGTCCTACAATCCTTCTGATCATCAGCACCAGAAAAATGATTGACGCCACACAGCAGTCCACATGTGCCACATCGATTTCTATTAAACTGATCTCTGCACGCAGCTCTGTGAATTCCCTCCGTTTGCCTTCGATGATGAGTTATTATCAGATATTAACATATACAGAGATTAAAGACCAGTTTCGAATGAGTGCGCCCAAATCTTCTTCCACACACCCAACATGAAGCGATAGTCTCCTGCCCCTCGATATTCCTTGTTACGGCTCTGTCCGATAATTTCTTTCGCAGTTAAATGCGGAACACTATAACATGACAATATTCATCAACAGTTGTCTGCGCATGATGGTCATCACCAGAAAATATGGAAGGATGTCGGAAGATGAATGAAGTCAAACCAAAATGCAAAATCATGTGAACAGATCTACAATTGATTCGCTAAAAAACTCCATAACGCCCTTCCCATCATGCTCTGATGAGCTACAGAATAAACACAATTGGCAGATGGGATATGTGCGCGCTCAGAATGTGGATGCTTCATCATATGAAGACATTACTCATTACAAATAGTAGAGGACAGATTAATCGGAGGACCTTACGTCTGCTAAACCCGCACAAGAGCTTCGCTAAGCCACCAAATCTTCGTCGAGACACAACATGGGTGTTGTTATCCTCCTGCCTTCAAGTCAGATGGCTCGCCTCTCTCCACCTTTTGTCTCTGGACTTATCTAGAATTAATACAAACTCGTTTTTTTAGATCATGTGTATCTTGCAAAGTTATATAGGAGTATCAATCGCGGACTCAGAAGGACTTTCCAGCAGCACATTCCATATCGCTCTTTCTTATCACCGATAGTCCTTGATGCATCGTTTACAACACAGAGAGTAGATGTCTGCAAGAGGTGCCAACGAACGGAATTGAAGAACTTGTGTCAACGTCAGATGATGAATGTCCATAGATTCGTATTGCACAAAAGCTAAGAAAAATATATTGCCAATCTGCCCGTGCCCCTTCGCATTGTAGTGTCTGTCATAAGTACTTTAGAGCGTCGTCAGCATATGATCAGATGAATATATGTGATCCCCCTCCCGATCTGGTGCGTGAGTAGATCATATATGGTGGAGTTGATGGCGTGTGGTCCGTCATTCAGAGAGAACAGAGTGTCACAACACTCAAAACTCTCACAAACATTAGCATATCATGCGCAGTCCTCTCCTCCTATCGTACAAAACTGCTGCAGTTGGAGTTGGACGAGTTGAGCGGTAGTCAGAAGCGATTGTTGGATAACCTCCCTCCCCAACTGAAGTCACCTTTCTTTGTTGTGCATGCGCCCTTGTACGTTCATGCATACCCTTTTGCATGATTGCCACCACCGCAAGCTCACTATCGATGACAACCTTCCTTTTGCCAACCGTGTGGCTCTTTTTATTTGCATAGTTAATAGTTTCCATATATTTATCAATAAAAACATGAAGCCTTTTACATGAGAAAGTGATATACTTGGCAGTATCATGACTGCGAGCTGCTCTGACCTTGCATATGAACAACTTTGTTCATACTTTTCATTTGCACAATCAAAATTCCACTCCTAATCGGAGATCTTTCCTGGACTTAGTCAATCCCGAAAAATCCAAACAGATAAATGAGAGATGCTATTACATCAATCAATGCCACCATATCTGAAAGGCTCAGCACATATAAAGGAATAGAAGTAAAAATGATGCGTTTAACTTCTCATATACATTTCTATCAAACTATTGCCTGCCAAATGCTTCTTCATCAAGTTGAGGAGAGCGAATTCTCTCCGACATTTGCCCCCACCAATCCTGTGCATCCTCCGGATGCGCCAACCTGAGAACCTGCTTTTTGCTTAATAATAAATCAATTCCATAGCAGAATATGTGCATGGGTTTTAAAGTCAAAGTGCCTTATGCACGACTGCGTAATTAGCCCTATTTATATGCACACTTTGAAAATGCATGTATAAAATTAATGGTGCAATCAATAAAGAGAATGGCTTCTGATGGTGAGGCTTGTGCACTCACTCACATACATAACAATGTGATTATACATTCATCCTTACAGTCACTCGTATGTGCAAGGTAATACTCAATCTGTGCCTAAATGCATGGTCATGTAGTGTGACCCTACTATGCATACTTTTGATGCATTTTCAAAATTATGGTGCATATGAGGAAAGAGCTTTTGATGAAGAGGTTTTCTTCTCCTATACTTAGAACTTTTTCTCAGATTTCATAATGCATTGTTACAATTTGATAATGGTGCAAATGAACGTGCACCTAAGGGCAAAACTCAATATGTGTTCATACATAATTTAATGCATACTTGAAATGCACGCTGAAATAAAATGGTGCAAAACTGGAAGTAAAAGGTTTTTCCTATTTTACTCGTGAAGAAAATCTTTGTTGTCAACAACCTCCCATTCTTCATCTTGAACCTGAAAAATATCTTGAAAACAAACTCGTAAAAAAACACATAAGTATTAGCACATTTAAACCAAATTTTTCAATTCAAAACTTTTAGATGATTCATCTGTAAAACTCCCAAAGTAACATTAAGTTAAATTTTGTAGCTTCCATCAATTTGTCTTTTCTTGCTTGTCCTACATTAAATCACTCAAAACATTGATTAGAAAAGCCATATTTGATTCATTAATGAAATTCAACAAAATCCATATACATACCTTTTTGATGAGGAAGTAGGTTGTAACTCCCATATAAATATTCTTCATGGATAGAAAACATTCACAAAATTTCATAAACTATTATTCATCATAATTATAAAAAAGAATGTGGACTCTTTCTCGGTTTGAACGTGTCATCTGTGTGCAATAATAATTTTATAAAAAACTTCTCATCAAATTCCCTTTTCATAAGAAAACCAAAACAATTTGATTCATCTTTTCTTGTCAAATATATTAATCATTTCTTAGTTTAATCATTTCTTAATTTAATCATTTCTTCTATTTTCTTCAATGGTACATTCTTAGTTTTCTTGTTAAGTTTTAAAGGTTTTGATTGTTGTGAATTTATATTCATTTTTGTTTCGATTTGTTTAATTATATGATCAAGAAGTTGCTTGTCTATTTCATTTGTTTGTTTGTTTTGATTCATAATTCTTTGTTTGGTCTCTTCTTGTTTAATTCCTTCTTCTTTAATTTGATTATATTCATGTTTGTGAAATTGAGTTTGAAGTTGTTTAAGCTTGACTTGATCAAACAAATTCTCATTAGAAAGGAGCATTAGATCAAGTGAAATCTGTACATTATTAAGTTTCATTGCTCCTACTTGTATTTCATGTTCAAAATCACCTAGATCAATTTCCAATTGCTCATCTATAATCGATTTTTGATCTTCTTCCTTTAGTTTTATCATTTTGATTTCTTCTTTTAGCTCTTGTTTTTGGTTTGATGTTCTCTCTCTTATTTCTTCTTTTGTTTGAATGTTTATATGTATGATAGGCTTCCATACTTTTTTACTTTCACATGAATTAGGTTTAGTTTGAATCTCCTTAAATAGTTCTTTCATTCCTCCCCTTCCTAGATTTAATTTTAAAGGTGATCGATCCTGATAATTACAAATTTTCCTTTCAAATTCAACCACTAGTTTCCGTTTTCGTGCATCTTCATACGACCTGCAATTCCAAAATGCATGGCCATATTGATCGCACCAAAAACACTGCAAAGGTCTCATTCGAGTCCTATTTGATAGTCTTAATGGATTTCTACAACTAGATTTACTAAAATCATTAACATGTGTTATAGATGAAGGTTCTATAAACAAACTTTGGCTCATTCCCTCTTTTTCATGCTCACATTTAGCTAGCTCTAAATTGTGTATTCGTTTAGATAATATTTCATACTTCTGGTTCATTTCTTGAAACTCAGCATTCATTTCCTCTTTCCAAGTTCTAAGACTAGTTCTTAATACTTGTAAAGTCTCTGGCATAGCTTTAAGCGTATCATTTAAAGTCAAAATCATTCTCAATGTCTTTTGTAGAGCTTCATTGGTCTTGTTTTCCCTTTCTATGAATTTATCTTCCCATTTTCTCAAATGTTGATCTATCAATGCGTTCACATATGCTTCATCAATAACAATATTTGTTGAATTATGCTCTTGTAAATTAATTTCAAAAGATTCTTTACATTGATGTATATTTTTCATGTTTGTACGCTGCTTTTTGCCCATAACTCACACTTGAATATCAAAGAAGCACCACAGAAACGAAAAACAAGCTATGAGGTTATACATACATCAAACATACATTACTTGGCATTAATTTGAGAAAACAGTCCAGAAACATGTACCTGAGCTGCAAGGCCGTTTGTTCACGTCGGGTTCAAAGTGTCGGAGCGAAAGCGACGGTCGGTGGATCAGGGCGACCGCCAAAAAACACGGCTCACGCGGGGTGCTTGAGAGCAAGCTCAGTTACAATAAAGACTTAAAGAGATGATTAAGTGAGCAATTATAAAACAGTGCATCATAATTATTCAAACATCATTATTTTCACTAGCTTTCATAAATAATCCTTAAAACATTCATAAGGTATTGAAATTGTAAGATAATTCGTCACTATTTTTTTAAAGTAATTATCGTCCTTGAAGAATTGATTTTGAATAGCAAAATTCATAAGTTCTAGTCGTCTTTATCAAGAACATCACTTCCTATATTCAATGATCCTCAATAGATACTTCCATCCTCACACAAGGTTTCAATTAGATGATCGATATACTCCGTAAGACTCTGTTTTAGACAGTTCCAATGACATCGTCAAATCTTGAATTGAACAACTAAACTCAAATTCAGTTTGTGTGCCCCTAAACCTCCTCGGATTCATGCATACTTTTTCATCATACTCTCTCCTCTTATCAGCCTCAACGTACAACAAACCCAATCAGGCATACAATTTTCACCTTTCTCCATACAAACAGTTTTGAACACGCAAGAATATGTAGAACCAAGTAGATACTTATCTTTTCAAGAGAGTTTCATCTTTAATAAGTTTTATGGTTAGTTTTTTCTTACCGAAGATGCATACAGAATTTGATATATAAGTCAGATAAACAAAGATTATCCTATAACCCATGGTTTAGTTTATGCATATCAAAGTTAACGCAATGAACCTATACTCATCTGCATGAATTGCATACAAAACAAATAGAGCAGTAAGCGATGACCAATGTGAACCAATATGTTCAATTCAATCAATCAGAGGATAGGACAGCAAGCAGAATGGTGCGCTCGTTCAGAGAATGATACATGTGAGCGTGGTCAGAATGAACAAGAGTTTGAACAATTTTTCAATTCTCTCCTTAATGGACTTAGATTTAATGCACGCCCGTGCTTCGATGATGTTCACTATAGTTGATCTTCAGCAAAATCCATTATGCGTAACGATTGCTTAAACGTCCATCTACATTATATAATCAGTATCGCTGGCTTTATGAAATGTTAAATCAACAATCATTAAACAGTGCACAAACTATTAGCTATAAGGGATATGAAAATATGTTCAAAAGAAATATGTGCAACAATTAAAGAGCTTCAAACTGCAATTATAGAGCAACAATTAAATAGCTTCACACCTCATTTTTATAACGACTCTGCATGAAATCAGAAGCATTGTACCATTACAATTTATTCCGGGTGTTGAAAAGGTGAATAGCGCTGAGATCCAAGCGATGATTTCTGTCCGAATTCTCCACTCTCTAGCGGCCTGTCCTACAATCCTTCTGATCATCAGCACCAGAAAAATGATTGACGCCACACAGCAGTCCACATGTGCCACAACGATTTCTATTAAACTGATCTCTGCACGCAGCTCTGTGAATTCCCTCCGTTTGCCTTCGATGATGAGTTATTATCAGATATTAACATATACAGAGATTAAAGACCAGTTTCGAATGAGTGCGCCCAAATGTTCTTCCACACACCCAACATGAAGCGATAGTCTCCTGCCCCTCGATATTCCTTGTTACGGCTCTGTCCGATAATTTCTTTCGCAGTTAAATGCGGAACACTATAACATGACAATATTCATCAACAGTTGTCTGCGCATGATGGTCATCACCAGAAAATATGGAAGGATGTCGGAAGATGAATGAAGTCAAACCAAAATGCAAAATCATGTGAACAGATCTACAATTGATTCGCTAAAAAACTCCATAATGCCCTTCCCATCATGCTCTGAAGAGCTACAGAATAAACACAATTGGCAGATGGGATATGTGCGCGCTCAGAATGTGGATGCTTCATCATATGAAGACATTACTCATTACAAATAGTAGAGGACAGATTAATCGGAGGACCTTACGTCTGCTAAACCCGCACAAGAGCTTCACTAAGCCACCAAATCTTCGTCGAGACACAACATGGGTGTTGTTATCCTCCTGCCTTCAAGTCAGATGGCTCGCCTCTCTCCACCTTTTGTCTCTGGACTTATCTAGAATTAATACAAACTCGTTTTTTTAGATCATGTGTATCTTGCAAAGTTATATAGGAGCATCAATCGCGGACTCAGAAGGACTTTCCAGCAGCACATTCCATATCGCTCTTTCTTATCACCGGTAGTCCTTGATGCATCGTTTACAACACAGAGAGTAGATGTCTGCAAGAGGTGCCAACGAACGGAATTGAAGAACTTGTGTCAACGTCAGATGATGAATGTCCATAGATTCGTATTGCACAAAAGCTAAGAAAAATATATTGCCAATCTGCCCGTGCCCCTTCGCATTGTAGTGTCTGTCATAAGTACTTTAGAGCGTCGTCAGCATATGATCAGATGATGATATGTGATCCCCCTCCCGATCTGGTGCGTGAGTAGATCATATATGGTGGAGTTGATGGCGTGTGGTCCGTCATTCAGAGAGAACAGAGTGTCACAACACTCAAAACTCTCACAAACATTAGCATATCATGCGCAGTCCTCTCCTCCTATCGTACAAAACTGCTGCAGTTGGAGTTGGACGAGTTGAGCGGTAGTCAGAAGCGATTGTTGGATAACCTCCCTCCCCAACTGAAGTCACCTTTCTTTGTTGTGCATGCGCCCTTGTACGTTCATGCATACCCTTTTGCATGATTGCCACCACCGCAAGCTCACTATCGATGACAACCTTCCTTTTGCCAACCGTGTGGCTCTTTTTATTTGCATAGTTAATAGTTTTCATATATTTATCAATAAAAACATGAAGCCTTTTACATGAGAAAGTGATATACTTGGCAGTATCATGGCTGCGAGCTGCTCTGACCTTGCATATGAACAACTTTGTTCATACTTTTCATTTGCACAATCAAAATTCCACTCCTAATCGGAGATCTTTCCTAGACTTAGTCAATCCCGAAAAATCCAAACAGATAAATGAGAGATGCTATTACATCAATCAATGCCACCATATCTGAAAGGCTCAGCACATATAAAGGAATAGAAGTAAAAATGATGCGTTTAACTTCTCATATACATTTCTATCAAACTATTGCCTGCCAAATGCTTCTTCATCAAGTTGAGGAGAGCGAATTCTCTCCGACAGCGTGCAGAGATTGGGAGTCAAACTCAGCTCGACGTCAAGTCAAGGAACTGACGTAGCCACAGGCTCACGTGCCGTTTCGTATGAAGTTGATCATCTTGAATCATTTCGTCTTCTTTGCCAATTCCGTGCATGTAGTTTTATTGCTGCGGATATGTAGAGATTATGAAAGAGGAAGCGATCGACGTTGCGTGTGGAGTCTCTGTAGAGGTCTAAGAGAACAGCAAAAGAAGAGCAAGATCTGCCGAACATGTGGCTGAAGGGAGCCGAACCCAAATCGTATGGACATGTGCATGTTGCTGTATCCATTACAACAGCACCACATATCTGTTGGAATAACTATGATATTAATCTTTAAAGTATTTCTCTCAGTCGGCACTGCAGTAGTGCCTTGATCGAAGAGGAGGCCAAAGAGGTTATAAAAAAAACAAATGTTTTCTGCTGCGACCGATTAGCAGATTCGAACCATCGAACACATGCATGGAGCTGTTCTGGAGAGATTGGCAAGTCAAGTCTTGAAACCTCTGAACGCTCGTGCTCTAACCACGAGGCATGAACTGCAAATCTCATCCATCATTCATGGATGGATGTCTGAGGAGACGGGTATCAATCTCTGTGAATCTGTTTCTCAGTCACGCGAGATATTTCTCTACCGATTGTAGTAGTTTATGGTGTTTTTAGCAAAATTATCTGCAGGAAAAGTATGAAAATGACATTCGTTGCTGAGAGGCCGGATTCTGAACCCGTACAGTCCTGAATTGGTGTCACCTGCTCTATCCAAGAGAATTTGTGATCTCTTCATTCAGTCCGCCAGATATTATATCTTTATTATCCTGTGACAAATGGATTAAGAGGCTATTGCTTTCACTACGTCGATCAAGAGCAAAAAGTCCAAGAAGGGCAGGCAGATTCAAACTCGTGATGATCTGCGCATAACTTAGTTTCTTGATCTAACTACGAAGCCAACAGATGTGTGTGTCTCAGGAGGTGCATAGTTTAATATTACGTTCGGGATGCAGAAATTGATTACAACAGCGCAAAAGAAGAAAATGTTATAGACATGCAATTCAGGACTTGAACCCGCGTCGAGATGCAATTACTGCTACTTTAATAACGAAGGCGGGGCTGGCAGACAGTGAGATGTTGGGTCTCGAACACATGGCCAGATAGGTACGAGCAATGTGCTTTACGGGCTGAGCTAGTCCTTTGCGTGATCGTTCACGAAGATTTTATATTAGAGTAAGAAAGGGAAAAGAACAGGGGATCAAAAGGAGAATTTGACGATTGACAGGTCTTGAACCCCTGCTATTCAATCAATGCACTCACGTGGAGAGGAGACGAACTTGAGAATCAGAGAAGAGTTGGCCACTCCTCTAACCATTAGAGCACATGCGTTCGTTGATTCTTATTAATCGTGCATATTAATTTGATGTATCGCTTGGGGCTAAGGTCATCCGCTTATCCACGGGGAGACCACGTCGAATTTTGATGAAAAGAGATCCTAAAGTAGCTACAAAGCATTGAAAGATGCTTGGACTGACCAAAGGATGAAAAATGGCCCTTTGAAAGAATCAAGGGAAGGACGTAGCTCTATGTGGAGCTAAGTATTTTCCAAATTATGTTTTCATTTTGATATTTGTTTGCTTGAATGCTTTCATTTAGGATGCATTAGTTAGGACTAAAAGCATAGTCCAATTATGGTTATCTCAAGATGAAAGCTAATTAGAGAACTAAACGTATTGAAATGACAAAAGTATACAAAGTACTTTTTAGTTTTAGGCATGCAATGAAATTTCTATTCCCATTCATGCACAAAAATGAAAAGATTATTTGTGCATAAAAGAATGTCTTATGCACATCAAGTTCGCACTTGCTTGGGAAAGGTAGTTAATTCTCCAGTTCATGCACTTGAATAATTACCTCTTGCCAGAATAGCAAGCAGGTTGTTTTTGCATGGATGCTTGTTTGCATACCTAATAAGCTCAATATTTGCTTAAGTTCATTACACTTGCATGAACTCACATGCATTTGCACCCAAGAATGGGCATTTGCATACATGAACATGCATTTGCATGCAAATAGATGCATGAGCATACGCATGATCTTTTGGTAAGTAGATGAACACGTATACTTTCATTCCTTTCTTTTTCTAACTTGACTTAGCTAGGTGGAAAAAATAGAAAATTACCTAGTTGCAAGGATCTTGATCATCATGCAACTAAGTATCTAGTCTATTTTTTCCAAAAAAGTGATATAGGTACCACTTAGTAGAAGTCTTTTTGAGGAAAAGAAAGCATGTTGAAAGTAAATAGAGCTACTTTTCAATATGTTGAAAGTAAATAGAGCTACTTTCCAATGTGCATGCTCAGTCTAAGTTTGGGAAGAAACCTAGACATTCTTAGCAACTAACGAGGATTTAGTTGTTTTTGGACGTTCATGTTCATGCACCCAAGTAGGGAAGTTTCTGTTGAAAAACAAACCAATTGAACTTGTAGGTTCAAGAGATTTTGGAAGGTTTAATACTTTAATATTCATCAAACATTGATGAAAATAAGTAGAAGTATTGAACTTCTAGAATCCTTGGAACTCTAGTGTTCATAGTTGTTAGTTTCCAGAAATGCATCTCGAGGCAAGATGCAAGGTCTTCAATTGACGTGAAAACTTTTGAAGGAAATTTCCTTGATTCTATTTAAGCTAACTCAAAGCTTAAAAAAGAAACCAAGACAAATATTAATTGATCTTTAGGAATCAAGTAATTTCCTAAAGTCGTGACAATTAATGAAATGATTCAAATTATTTTCATTTTTGAAACAATCGTAGGAAATCATGATATTTCCTAAAGACAATTTAGGAAACAAGTTCTTTCCTAAAAGATTAGCTTCAAGTGGTAAAGCCTTGAAGAGACCCAAGCAAAGTAATCTTTGGAAATTAAGTTATTTCCTAAAGAGAAGCTAATGAAAGAGCCCAATTAACTATTTCATTAGTTAAATGAGAATGTATTTTGGACAAGCAAAGCCTTAAGACTTGGTCTTATCCAAAAGTCTAGAATTTCATTTGAAGATCTTTCCAATAAAGGAGAAGATTCCAAGATGAATCATTGGACTGGAAAGAAAAAGATTCCAAGATGAATCATTTGCTTCAAGTTATAACTTAGTATTACTTGATTCCTTGGTAGGAATCAAAAAGTTCTTGAAAGAAAAATCTCCCTAGATGTGAGACTAGCATCTTTCAAGAAAAGTTTTATAGAAAGTAGTTCCCAACAAATCCCTAACCACGAGTTTTGGTATGTAAGTCCATATAGTGATATAACCTAAAGGTATATAAGAGATTCTTAGCTTTGGAATCTGAAAAGCATAAGAAAATGCTTGGACTTAAGTTGAGGGAAAGATCTCTAAAATCCTGCATGTAAGCAAAGAAGCTTTAGATAGTTTAGGAGATCTTAATGATAAAGACAAAGTCTTTATTATTATCGCATGATCAACAAGACTTGATCAAGCTTGGCCATGATTGTCCAAGAACATGCGATTGGAACTACCTTGTAGATTGCCCAAGTACTGGCAATAAAAATTTTCTTTAGGAATAATTCACTTAAGTTCCATTTATCGATTGGAAAATTGTGAAAAAAGTAAGTTGTTCTAAGTATGAACAGAGTGAAGGAATTCCAAAATTGTAGTCTGCAACCGTGAAGACGGTACTTAAGTCTGTGGAAGGTAAAACATAAGTGTTTGCCTATCCTTAAAGGGATTTTGGTACAAATCCAGAGAGCATGAGCGGATGCTCAGACTTATGCAGTAGAGAGATTCCTATAAAAGTCCTGGCCAGGATAGGTACCTAAAAGCATTAGTAGAAAGGAATCTAAAGACATTAAGCTTTCTCCTACATTTTACATAGGATTTTTAAACTCATTAGGACAAAGTAGTCCTCTAGTCGGATGAAAAAATCAAGTAACTGTTGGATCAAAGTAAACCATTGTACAAACATCTAAGTTAGATGTATGGAACAACCAAACTTCAAGTTCTCCAAAAAAAATTCAAGTGAATCAAGAGTTCTCAAAGTCTTGTAAGGGATAAGAATCCTACCTTCATTACTAAGTTCATGCATCAGTTATGCCTAGAAATGGACTAGTAATTTGAATCCACCTAGTTCACATGTTTGTGCCTAGATTGCACATCCTGGAAACTGTGAATTAGCCAGGGATGTATTTAAATCCACCCTCATTATTCTTCACTAGTTTGTACTTTGTCTTGTTCATCAAAGTGCAAAACCAGATAGTGTTTTGAATCATTTGGGCAGGGATGCCACCACAGAGATGAGACATGTTCTTCCACTTCTAGAACATGACCATGTTCTTCTAGTTTTAGAACATGAGGCTCGGGGGTTGCCTACAGTATATATATAGCTCTATTTTTGAGGACGAAAATATTTTCCAAGGGGGGAAGAATGTAATAAAGTAAGTCTATGATCCAAGGATCTGGCCGGTTCACACAGATCGGACACTGTTTGGTCATCCGTGTGTATGACCAAAGATCTCAAGTTTAGACTTACTAGGAGGTCTTGTGCTCTTGTGAACAAGTGACCCACTTAGCTTAGTGGTTAAGTCTCAAGGATGTGAAGGAGGAGGTCTTGGGTTCAATCCCCATGGGGAACATGGGAAGATTATTTTGCCCAAAGAGATCTAGAGCCTTCTAGAAGCATCCACTTGAGTTAACTCGAGTTAACTGGGACACTTGGCGCACATGTAGTTACATGGCTGACACATGGATGGTTAGTATCCACCTGCCCAAGAAGGCAGTCCCCTGGGGAGAGCTATATATAGAGGCATTTGGTTGGGAGGAGAGTCATCTCTCAAGCATGTGGTGGTCGTAATCCTTGTTCTCTTGCAGTAGAGATACATAGCTCTAAGAAAGCATTCACATGCGAAGAATTATGAATCACAAGAGTCCATTACTTTGGACATTCAGAAAAGTATACTTAGATACTAAACCTAAGACTTAGTGGGAAAAAATTAAGACTATAGTGACTAAGAAATAAACCAAGGAGTACAAAAGAATAGATTCCTACTCAAAGAGGAACATTTTGACAACTCAAAGCTAGACAATTCCAAATTCCATGCACATACACATAGCTATGCGTACTTAAAACCAAAAAAAGATCCATAAAGGAACTATCTTAATTAGAAGGCTTGTTTTCTAACTTTCCAAAGCACTATTGGGGACTTAATCAAGCTAAGAAAACATGCAAAAATACTCTGTTTGAGTTGAAATGACATATACATACAAGTGGAAAATTGAGATGCTCCTTTCCTAGAAATCAAGAATCATACATAAGTGTGATTGGAAATGAATGGGAGCCCGAGTTTCGACAACTTTTTTGGTGAAGGGATTATGTGGATTTCGTTTTACTTTTAGGGCTTCACATGTTCTTAATGAAATTTGGCCAAAGCTATCCACTTGTAACTAATCAAATTACTCAAAAGTGCTCTTAAGGTTGGAGCTAGAGTTTCAAAAAGAACTATGGAATGCTATACACAAGACAAATGCCTAACAATTAGAAGATATTCTTTTGAGGATTTGGATTGGGAAGAATAACTAGCTTTTCTAGAGGAGATTTATGTTTCTCTAAAGATAGAATTGTAGTAGTTTATAAAGAACATGGGATCAAGCTAGAAAAGACTATAAATGATTTGGAACGTATGCTTTTATGCTATGATCATATCACCATAACACTAATGGATCACCAATTTTAGTTCATGGGAATTCCATTTGATGAGTTCCTAAATATGTGTGAAGATGATATCAAGGATCTACCTTACAATAAATTTAATCCTCAATGGAGGAAAACCTTTCTCAATAACAATTTCCATTGTCAAGGTCTATGATTAAGAGTCATAATGCACTTTATCTTAATCCAATCTATTGTTGCATTGTTATAAGAAGTCCATGAGTCTAATTTTGGAAATAAAGAGATCAATGAATAATATGAAAGAGCTTGCTAAATTAAAGGACTTTGGTAGGTTGAACAGAAAAAAGAGCAAGTAGGAGATGGAGTAAGAGAGAGATAAGAAGAAGGGGAAGAGAGACACACATTTGTGTGGAGGCCTCAAAAATCACATAATGATCTTTTGAGGAGATGCTCTAAAAAAGAGATATGTATATGAACATAGGGGTAAGGTTACATGACCCTTACAACCCCAAAAATCACCCACTTAAGGCTCAATGTGACCAAGAGTTGAAACATATACAAAGAATGATATAGGACTATAAAATAAGGTGCAAGAATAGTAGGAATCTTAATCTATGGAGATCATCCTACACCAACTAACTAGAAAAAGGTTTCAGTATGATCCTATAACTACTCTCAACCCATATCAAGAAGATTCAAACTCATACCTAAGTGAAGCAAGAGATGAAGTCCATAAAACCTCTTATTCACTCTGCATATTTCATATATCAAACAACTAAAAAATCCAATTGCAAATGCTATAATAGAAACTACAATGTTTGTTCTTAAGCATAACAACTCATAAATCACACTCTGAAATGATGCCAAAAATTCTAATGTCTTAAATAACCTAAACATGTCTTCCATGCCTTGCTCCAAGGCATTCAAAGAACCATCATCAAGACCAACATGTCGTGACATGTCCATGACACCATTTGGCATGAGAGAATCCAAGAATGAGTGCACAGTTGATGACTCCTCAACATCCAAACTAGTCATGCTCTCCACCAAAGATGTACCTAATAGTGTATCCTAGGAGCTATTCTACTCTTCCACACATTTTGTACCATGAGAGGAATCCTACTCTACCACACCAAGTATATCATCATTCTCTACATGAGCTAACTCCCCAACATCAACATGAAGGTCCATTTCATGACTAAGCTCTAACTAGGTGTGATGAAAATGCTCTACCTAAGCATACATATCATGCTTTAAAGCATTGAATTGATCATCCAAATTGTGATCCACATGAGTATCGACATGTTCAATGAAATAATGCTCTGTATAAGCATCATGAACATCCAAAACATGCTCTACGTATGCATCCATTTGAGTATCTAAATCCCGACATACATGTGCATAATGAATGTCATTAGAATTATTTGCAAGTTGTGAGATGTGTCATGTTTTAGTTTGTGTATATGTAGAGAAAAAATAAGACATGATGAGTCTCACACTACACATAAAGATGAAATCAAACTAAGATGCGATTGCCTCTCATCTGGAGTACCTACAATGGATTCCTATGCTCAATCTTAGTGTTTAACCTTATCCTCCCAGATTTATGAAGGATAGAGGTCGAAGTGGGTCCTTGGGTGGGGTGTCTTAGGATAGAGTTTGAGTCTCTCTATTTCTCCTCTCTGAAATAATTCTAGTGCTTTATGTGTTCTTCTTGAAATAAACAGTAATAGATTGAATCTCCATAATTGAATCCTTAATATTCACTTCCCATCTCACATAGTACACATACAGTCTTAATAATACACTAGTGTACTTCTTCAAAAAAAGAAAGACACATTTGTTTCTCCCACAAATTAATTTACCAAGCAACTAATCACAAAGCACACACATATCCAAAACAAAAATTGGAGACCAAAAAATGATGCTGACACCAGAGAGGAGAGAACTTGTGCCAAACAACACTAGCAGAAGAAATCAACCTGATGTACACCCAGGTCTCTCTCTATGTAACAAAATTTGGTCATAGTTATATTAATAAACTCCTAAAAGCTACATTTCTCAGTGCCCCCTTTTTGGTTCATGATTGTTTGTCAGTATATACAATTCAAATATGTATTTACAAAAATGGATGTCCATAGCTTAATACTTGGCACGCATGATGGACCCAAACCAAAAATATGAACTTAAGCCTTCTCGATAGCTTCTGCTTCCTCCTCGAGCTTCTTGTCTATAGGTGTCTACATTTCCATGTTGAAGGAAACCTTCGCTTATTGAAAGATGATGTGTATTTTATTTCATATATTTTTTAAAAACATGTAGACTTGATGATAGTCTAATAAGACCACATCTGGGGATTGGTGGCTACTAGCTTCTATGATTGAGGCAATACACTTGCTCTATTTTTTGGCCAACTATGCAACGAACTCCTCTATAAATAAAAATCTTGTTGGAGAACATTTTTTTACTTTTGCTTTTTGTTGTGGGCCTTTTATAGGGCTTTGTTCTTGATGGATTTGGTTTGCTACAAGAGAGTCAAAAGATAGTTTACTTTTGCA
>CM035434.1:7091626-7114126 GCA_020310875.1 Ceratopteris richardii
GAAATGCATCCACACACACATGCATGTTTCATACATATAAAGATGCATATACATACATTTGTATATGTTTATACACATACACATACATATGCACATATGCATATATACACACACATATACATATATATGCACATATGTACACACACATATACACATGCACACACACATGCACATACATACATATACACATATACATGCACATACACACATATACTTACACATATACATGAACAATATACACTTACACATGTGCATGCACATACATACATATACACACACATACACATGCACATACATACATATACATACATATACACACATATACATATACACTTACGTACATACATATGAATGAATTATACAATTAAAGTACTAAAACACATGCTTAATATAAATAATAATAACAATCAATCGAACAAAACTTTTCATTACTTAATACCATACACACAATTCAAAACATAACTGAAATGAAAAATATATAGATAATATATATATATATATATATATATATATATATATATATATATATATATATATATATATATCAATGTAAATACATATAATCCAATGTCATAATCAAGAATCCTAATAATCATCATCATGATCATCATCATCAGCAACAGCATCATGATCGTCCTGATCATCCTCATCCTCATCATCATGATCAGCCTGTGAGGATCGAGATTGTCCCTCTTGTGTCTATTTCTCCACCACTTCCATATCTTCCTCTCCATAATACTCTTGTATTACATATAAGAAACATAAATATGTAAAAAAATTAAACCATTAATAAAAATAAATGAATTATATAAAATTTAATAATACTCACAAAGGCATCCGGATGATCTCGCATATACTCGCTCAAATGCCGAGATTCAAAATGTGTAGCATATGCAATCTCATATCTCGTAGGATATCGGCCATAATCCTTTTGCTGCATTGAAACAAATAAAAAAGATTAGTTTCTTGCATTTTAACGAAAATAAAAAATATACTCACAATAACACATATACTTACAAATGTAGCTACAAAACCATGATGGCCCATTTGGCCTAGGTGCGATGTGTGGCCCAACTCAACTCTCTTCTTTGCAGCAGCCTGTTTATTTAAGAAGAAAGAAATACATAAATTAAATGTAAAAAATTACTAAAATATATGAAAATTATAAATATAAACTATGATTTGTATACCTTCTACTGAGGAAATGACTCCTAAAGATGTAGCCATCTACGAAAAAACTACCATGTCTGAGGTGGTATGTTAGGTCGCCTCTTAATTTTTTCCACCATACGATACACACACATGCATGCATATACACTCATTCATATAGAATACATGCATGTATCCCACAATAATGTGTATTTGTGTATATGTGAATATTTGTGTATGTGTAAATGTGTATATATGAATATGTGTGTATGTGTAAATATGTATATGTGAATGTTTATGTATGTAAATAATCAGATTATTAATATCAAATACCATTATTTGTAGATTCTGATCAGTCAGATGGAAGTTCACCACCGTCTCCTCATCGTGCAATGACTATATAATGTAAGAACATCAAACATTTAATTTTAACTATATTTGATGGATACATAACTTATATATTTTTTTGTTTCTTATTATAATCAGATTCTAATCAATCAGAGGGTACTCCACGACCTCCTACCCATGCAACGACTTCACATGTGTCCTCTGATAGGAATTATGATGAATTTTACTATCAAGAGTGTAGCTCAAGCGTAAGCACCACCTCCTTTACTTGTCAATCCGCGGAGACGTGAGGACCGGTATGAAGACCACGAGCAAGTGAAGGCACAAGTGCGTGAGTGAAAGCACACAAACATGCACACACATACAGACACACGCGCACAAAGTAAGATCAAAGAGAGGAACAATGGAAAGCTTAGATTGCAAAAGAGTTCTCTTACAAAAGTTCTATTCTCTAACAAGCTAACCTCAAAAATGAGCTCTCTAGCTCTTTTGATAGTTTTTTGACTAGTTTTGGCCCTGTCCAGACCTAGTGTCCGGCCTAGTTAAAAATTAGGTTCCAGGGCTTATTTGAGGGCTCAAACGAAGTCTAAAAATTATGAAAATTGGTACGATGGTACTTCTAATACTCCTCAAGCTCAAGGACTCCTCGGCTTGAACAAAATGGAGTTACTAAAAATAGATAATGGTATTTACAATGGTTTTTAGTGATGAAAATCACTATTTTTGTAGGGGATTCTTCTGAAAATTTGACATACACTTCTTGGAGCTCCCTACTTGCTCCCTTTCCTTGTGTGTCCACCTTTTGATGTTCTTCCATTCTTTCTCCTTGACTTTGAGCTTCAACACTCCCCCCCCTCTCGCGTCTGTCGTCCCTGACAGACCCTTGTTGGAAGGGCTGTTCCATGTAGTGCTTTGAGAGGTGGTGTCCATCCGTTGTATGAGCTGGTTCCTTGGATTCCAGCAAGAATGTGTCGTTGTGAGCTTTCAAAACTGCAAGTTGCTCAACAGAGGTTGTCAAGAGTGATTTGGAGCAACTACTGGCTTCAATTTGCTTCCGAGATATGGATGTTGTTCCCCTAACGTCCACTAGCTCTTCCAAAGATGATGTTGAGAGCAATCATGCCAACTACTCATAACCCATAATGAATGATGGGTAAGTGTGTTCGTGCCTGTGTTGAAAAAAGTATGTGCCTTGTGCACGGCCTTGTAATGTAGCCCTACGCATGCTTACTTGGAAAATGCATTGGAAGAAGTATGGTGCAAAAATTGCGGGTTTTGAGCTAAGTGCTCAAGGGTATGCTGACGAAGAGGTTTCCTAAACTACCAAGGTTATGGTGTTTCCAGAGTAAAGATACTTACCATGGAGAAGGTTGATGGATGTTTGTCTCTTCGTGTTGTACACTCGGCCTTTGGGATGGAACCTTGTTGATGAATGTCCATGTGGATTGTCCACTGATGAGATCTTTTGAGTGGTGGATCCCCTCTCCTCTTTTCAAAGCAACATTGTCACTAAAAATGTGCATTTCTGAGCTTGGGCTCATGCACGTTCACTTCCCTATATTGACACTCAGAGGAATATTGGACACGTGCCGGTTTCTAAGAGATTACCATGCTGATTGACATAGACCATTCACCAGTGCTACTGTTCCATACTGGTTCAAGAAATGCTGAGAATTGAATTGCTTTATATTCCTTGGCAAGCAACATCGGGTAACTACACCAAGCTGAGTTTCACATATTCTCTTTAGCTCGCCATATGCAGGAGTCTTCTCCTCCAGAACTACCTTGTGCAGATATCTCCTTGGATGCTCTGGTACCTGAAGTAGTTAAGCATCACTCAAGTTGCGGTCCTTCAAGCTCTTCATTCCTACCATGGTAAGAGAAAATCATAGTTGTAGATGCCATGTTCATGCCAAATGCTTGTCATCTACCAGATAAGGCAGCAATAATTTCACTGCTGGCCGAGACACACTTCTATCCAATTTGATAAATGCCTAGTAATCAACAGTTCCACCTTCAACTAAGCATGACTCATTCATGTTTCATAAGCCAAACCTGGGAACAAGCTCTCTCCCACTTTTCTTTCTCCCTTCTTTTTTTTTTTTTTTTTTTTGGATCAGGATATCACAAAACAAGAACACAAAAGTTAGTATCAATAGAAATGTTTGACATATGTCACTGTGCTCTTGTGCATGGGATTCTCAAGTGTGTCTATGCACGGCCGTGTAATGTGGCCCTATATTAATGCATACTTTGGAAATGCATGACCTGAATGGTGTAAAAGACAGGGTTGTGCAAGGAGCACATGGTTGTTGCTCGTTCGAGGCTTTCGATGTTCTTTGCGGAGGTTGATGCCGACCTTGGTGGAGGTATCCATTGAGTCTCAAACTGATGTAATCCTCCTTATAGGAGTCCATTTTAGAACAGTATTTGGCACTATAGAGATCACTTCAGGCGTCTTCCTCTTTGGATGCGTTCTGAACGGTGGTATCCAGTGTGGTTGGCGCTTTGGTTCGATGGAGGCTGCTTGTACTTTTGGCTTCCAAACCCATATCCTTTTTGCACGTCTTCCTACTTTTCTTGAAGAGCTGATTTTATCTTCTTTCGGTCTCTGTACGTGGTTCTTACCCTCTTCTCTTTTTGGCTTCTTGGGTGAGACCTTTTGCATGTGGGAGAACATAGGTTGTTGTGGATGTAAGAGCTTCTTAGGTACCCACATTTGCAATTGCCCTTGTTGAGCTGCCGCTAACTTCTTAGGCACCCAAACTTGTTGGATACCTTGTGATTGAGCTTGTCCGAGCTGCTTTCTTCGTCTTCTGACTTGGTTGGCTTGCCTGGATGGAATTTGTGGGGACAAGGTGGGTGGTTGCTCTCCTTTGCGTACCCATATCTGCTTCATGCGCTGAACTGCTTTTTTATCGAATGGTGTCTTTCTATTTGATGTAGGAGTTGTCGTGAACGGTTGTGTTTGCTTGTGTGGTGGACTCACAACTGTGGCTACTTGATTCTTTGGAGAAGAAGAAAAATCCACCCGCCTTCGAACCTGGTTTTCCACGATTGACTCCTTCTGCATCATAGAGCTTCTGACATATACAACATCTTCTTTCATATGATTAGTCTTGGAGGAACGAAGAGAGTGTGTGGTGCCATGATTTAGGAGCATGTAGTTCTCTAATTCTATTGTAATGCATTGTTCATGTACCCAAACTTGAAGAATTTGACTTCTTAGGTTTAAGTTAACTGCATGGTCATAGATCCAATCTTGACCCAAGACAAGTGGTTCTGTAAGGTTCTCATCTTGACATACTAGCGCTTTGACTCTCATTGGAACATCTTGAAGGTAGATGGGAAGTTCCACCTCGCCCAAACAAGGGGTTTCCACACCTCCCAATCCTATGAGATAAGCTTCTATGGGATTGATGTTCAACCCCAAGTCTTGGCAGTAGGAAAGTCTAACTGCACTACTTGCTGCACCTGAGTCAATCAATGCTTTCACCGTCCGTGCATCCTTCCCTTGTCCTATCTCTATGGTCACAAAGGGTCTTCGGTCAATGACCTGAGAAGTCACAATGCCTGACTTTTGACACATATCCATGTGATATTTTGGGGCTTTTGAGTTGACATCTAGGCCTAATCGCCTTAACTTATTTCGCCTAATACGCTCTCTGGCCTCTACCTGTGCTTCTTCTCTCACTCTTAACTCTTCTTCTTTTCGCTTCTTAGTAGTGTTGAGTCTCATTAGCATATCCTCAGTAAGAGGTTCTTGATATAGCTTGACTCTACAGCCACTAATATAGTTTGGCAAGATATCTCCTTCTAGAGTGGCCAATTGAACTGCACCACTAGTGGAAATTCTATGAATGATCATGGGTCCGTATCCTCTTTTTTCCAACTTACAGGCATGTTGTTTTAGTGTGTATACCAACACTAGATCTCCCTCTTTCAATCCCTTATCCTTGATGTGTGCATCAAAGTATGCCTTTTGCCTCTTCTTTGCAGCGTAGATGCCTGCTGCCCCTCGTAGCCTTGTTTCACCCAAGCGTTCGAGATCAAAGATCCTAGAGGACAATTCATGCCCATTCCACTCATACTCTTGTGCTACTTTTAAGGCAGGGATTAAGAAATCTAATGGTAGCACAACGTTCTGTCCGAAGACCATCTGAAATGGGGTGGCGTTGAGTACTGTTTTGTAGGCAACTCGATAAGCCCAAACAGCATGATGAAGTTGTTTGTCCCAATCAGAGCGTTTATTATTTACCAATTTTGTCAATACGTTACAGAGGATCTTATTGGTACTCTCGGCTTGTTCGTTGGCTTGTGGATGATAGGGGGCGGATTTCTTATGTATCACCAAGAATTCTTGGAGAAGATTTTCAACGACTTCATTCAAGAAGTGTGTGCCTCTATCGCTCACCAACTCTATTGGTAGTCCATATCTCGTGAACACATTCTCGAATAAGAACTTAGCCGTAGTCTGAGCATCATTCTTTGTTGTGGCTTTGACTTCTACCCACTTTGTAAGGTAATCGGTGGCTACAATGATGTACTCTGCATGGGAGTTTCTAGCTGGGGGGTTAATAGGACCTATGAAGTCTATCCCCCACTTCGAAAATGCACGTCCTCCCATCATTGGCCTCAAGGGCATCTCGTCTTTTCTAACTGGATATTGTGCACGTTGGCATGTGTCACATTTCTTCACATAGGTATGTGCATCCATATGAAGAGTGGGCCACCAAAGTCCTGAGAAGAGAATGGTCTTGATCACTCGGTCAGGACCAAAATGTCCACCTGCAACACCGCTGTGTGCAGTTTCTAAGACTTTCAAATAATCTGATTCGTGAACGCACAGTCTTAAGTAACCATCTTTGCCTCTTCGGTATAGGTTGTCTCCTACTAGGGCATAGCCTTGAGCCTCTTGCTCCATGCTTCTTCTTCTTGCTAGACTAGCCTCTTTGGGTAATCTTCCCGATCTCATAAACTCTACCAATGGAGCACTCCATTCTGGAACTAATGACACTTGATAAAGGGTCGCATGCTCCACTGGGGGTCTCTCTCTGCACCTTGGACAATTCTTAATCCACTCATGTATTTCTTTGTCCATGTTAGGCCAATACACTCCTAAACGCTTTAGATTCTGCAATGTTCGTTGTTTAGAATAGTGATTTCCTAGCATTCCTTCATGGGCTTGCTGCAACCAACTACTATGTTCATCATCCTCCACACAACAAGCTAATACACCCTCAGTATCTTGTTTGTACATGCTTCCTGCTAATATGTGATATTTTTGTGATTTTACAATTTCTTCTTGTGATGTTTTCACATTCTTATTTGCAGGGCCAAAGGTTAGGACTGGTACCAACTTATTTTCCCATTTAGGAACAACTTCTAAATTGAACAGATAAGCATCGGGTAATTCGTCAGACACTCCTTGCGGTGACTCTCCTGAAGTGATGCGAGAAAGGTGATCTGCCCGAAGGTGGGTTCTCCCTTTCCTGACAACAACTTCAAAGTCATATTCCATTAGTAAGAGGAACCATCGTACTAAGCGTCCAGTATTGCAAGGTTTATTGACCAAATATAACAAAGCTTGATGATCAGTGAAAAACTTGAACTTGTTGGCCAATAAATAGTGTCTAAACTTCTTCACAGCATATACCATGCCTAAGCCCTCTCGCTCAGTTGTGGTATAGTTCCATTCAGCTGCAGTGAGCTATCTACTAGCATATGCTATGGGCAAATCTAAGTTTCCTTCACTTGTGGGTTGTGCTAGCACACATCCTATGGCATGATTGGATGCATCCACATGGACATGGAATGGTTTATTCCAATCAGGAGTGGTGAGTATTGGTGCCGTGCACAAACGTTTCTTCAGTTCATTGAAAGAATTCTCGCATTCATCGTTCCACTCAAAATTAGACAACAAGGCATAAAGGGGTTTAGCTATGATCGCGTACATGTGGATAAACCTGCGGTAATATCCACAATGGCCCATAAAGGCTTGTACCTCTTTAACATTCCTTGGCCTTGGTAGCTCTGCTATGGCTCGTACCTTATCTTCATCTGTTGAGATTCCATTCTTAGAAACAATATGGCCTAAGATTTTACCTTGACGCACCATGAACACACACTTTTCTGGGTTCAGACACACTCGATATTCTCTACACTTGTTGAAGATTTGTCTGAGCTCAGGGATGTGAACCCTTCTTTCTTGGGAATGAGCACATAAATCATACACATACACTTCTAAGCTCTTTCGCAAGAACTCTTTGAAGACATGACACATGAGCCTTTGGAATGTTGCAGGTGCATTGGTGAGCCCAAATGGCATCACACGAAATGCAAAGATTCCCCACTCTGTAGCAAAAGCTGTTTTGTGTTGATCTTCTGGGGCAATGGCTACTTGATTGTAACCTGAAAATCCATCAAGGAAGCTATAAACTTCCTTGCCTGCAACACGCTCCAAAAGGTGTTCTGTGATTGGAAGTGGATAACTATCTCTAATCGTAGCGGCGTTAACTTTTTTAAGGTTAATACACACTCGCAACTTCCTGTTCTTCTTGGGTACCACAACAATGGGGGACACCCATTCGGTATGCTCAATCTCATAGATGAATCCAGCTTCAATTAACCTATCAATTTCTTCTTTTATTTTGGCTGCATAGGTATCATTATATGTGTAGGGCTTCTGTTTGGTGGGCTTAGCATCAGCAGTCATGGGGATAGTATGAGAGCAAATTCTTGGATCTACCCCTTTCAAGTCTCTATAGTGCCATGCAAACACATCCCTATATTCCCTTAATAGAGCTATGAGCTCCATTTCTTCTCTTGCACTTAGGTCATCTCCTATATATGTGCATCTCTCTTCGTTCTCTTCAATGGTCACTACAATCTTCTTGGTCTTTTCTAGCGAAGTTCCTTCTTCTCTTGCCTTTAAACGTTTTTCCTCTTCCTTTGCGACCTTGCACATCCACAAATGAGTATCTTCATGCAGCCATGATGGATCAGGTGAACTTTCAGAATGCACAGAGATGGAATCTTCTTTCTCTTTGTGGATAGAATTCCACTGTAGGGGTGGTACATCCCTGAAGGTGTAATCCTTCAAATTGACCTTGGTGGTGACCCCTAAGTGCTGTAAGTACAAGGAGTTAGTTCCCCAATCCTGTACTATTTGCAATTGTCGTAGGAAGGGTCTTCCTAGGATCATCTCATAGACATTATTTTTCTCAAAGTCACATATAGCAAATGTGTGCTCAAACTCTACACCACAAGTGGTTAGAGTGATCCCTTCTAGCAATCCTAGAGGTCTTTCAAAATGACCATCAGCCATTTGAAGCTTCATTCTAGTTGGTCTTAATGTGGGCTTGCCCCATTGCTTCCACAAGGAGGTGGTCACAATAGCAACACCAGCACCTGAATCTATGATTGCTTTGGTTGTGTAACCTTGGTAGGTGATTGGAAGATAAGTATTACCTTCTTCACCCTCACACATGTCCCCTATTTTGTCTAGAGGTATCTCTGGTACCCTTTGCTTGGAGCCTGCTTTTGGCATGTTGGAATCAAGTTCTGGGACCTGATCCTTCACATGATTCCATAACTCAGGTTTTGCTTTGAGCAGCTCTTCTACAGTGAGATGACACTGAACCTTAGTATTCTTCACGACATCAGTGTTCCTTGGAACCACTGAGTCTTCATTTCTTACCAGTATTGTGGGAGCTCTAATCTGGAGAGATTCAGATTCCCATGGGCCTGGAAATTGAGGCAGTTCTTCTAAGGTATTAGATTCAAAATCTAACCTTTCGTCCTCTTGTTGTTCTGCTTCATCTTCGTAAATAGATGGGATGTCTTGGGGAAATTGATCATGAAGATCATCAATCTCAGGAATAGGAGGGGAATTACCCTTCTCCTTGGCCCATTTCTCTTCTTGTATTTCCCGCAAGAATTCTTGAGAGTACTGTTGAATTGAAGGAGGTATTCCTGGATCCGTGGAATTAGGAACATAAGCTCCCATTGGTGGTGAGCTTCCTCTTTCAATAACTGGTTGAGCCTGAGGAGGTAAAGAAACTTGTGGTTTGTTTACCAACTCCTCTAATCTTTCTAGTAAGCCCTGGAAATGCAAATCTGATTTGATAGAGTTTGTCTGATTGAACTTTTGACTAGTCTCAAGTATGGCTTGAGCTTGTTCTACCATTTTCATGCACATTTTCATCCGTTCAATCTCTAAATCTGCTCTAGGGTAACTCTTGTCTAGGTTTGCCGCTGTAGGCCCTTCTTGAAGTCGAGCTTGGTAGGGCTTGAACATCATGTCCAAGCCTTCTGGGGTTGGATCTGCAAGAACAGACCCTGGTTGCGGTCTATTTACAATGGGTGGTGGGGTGGGATGAGGTGGAGTGGATGGAGTTTCGGCATGCGAGGGGCTTTGAGATGCAATGTCTTCTATTTTTGTTTTCGCTTCTTTTAAGCTTTCTTCTAGTTCCGATAACTTTTTATTCCACTTGCGATTGGCCTTCTCTCTGGTATCCTTCCATGTTCTTGTTTTCCTCTTACTAGGCTCTCCTGATTCACTCGACTCTGATTGTTCTACTGGTTTATCCTGTTTTAAGGCTTATGCTCTAGTGACAGCTTGTATAGGAGCCACATTGCTACTACTTGAACTTGAATCTGCCACTAAGCCTACCACATTAATGGGTGTAATCTTGGGTGCACTGGAGGGGTTTCTTGGACAATCTCTAGGGAGATGGTCTTTGCCACAATCAGGGCAAAAAGCCTGTATGGTGATAGCCTGTCCTTGACTCGGAGATGATGGGTGGGGACAGTCACGAATGAAATGGTCACCATGACATCTGAAACAAGATCCTCTAGGGGCTTGTGGTCTCATTTGTCTCAACTGGGGCCTAGGGTTAGGATTTGTGTACATGACATTGGAGTATTCTGGCTCCCAATTTTGCTCCATAGGTGGTACCTCATATTGATACGAGTAAATCTCACTATGTTCAGGTGACTCTGTGTAATAAGCCTGTGGACTACCTTCATGGGAGTAGTCTGAACAATGAGCATGAGAGTCATTATCTGGTATCAATGGGGTTAGTGGCACCAATGCTCTATTTGGATTTTCTTCTCCCACAGCATATTTGACTGGAATCACGTTGGCTGGAGTTGGTGGTTGGTTTCCCAAGACAGGTTGTGGCCTATATGGTACCTGATATTGCTGTTGTGGTCTATAATATGGCTGTTGGTATTGGTTCTGATACCTACCTTGTGGGTAAGGTTGCTGATAATTCTGTCTAACAGCCTGCCTATTGTAGGGACAATCTTGAGCCGTGTGGTTTGTGTATTTTCTCTCAATAGTGCAATATGGAGCATTCCTTTCTCTAATGTTTTGGTTTTGCATTGGGCATACATTAGCCATGTGGTCGCCTCCGCAAGTATAGCACCGATTCAATGGAGTGACTCTCTGTGTTTGTTTATTTTGGACTCCCAGCTTCTTGGCAACTTGCTCAGCTATCTCTTCTATTTCTATGGAGATCTTTGAAGTATGACTAGTAGAACTATCCGAATCTTTGTAGAGTTTGGACAATCCTAACTCCTCACCCAAGTTATCTTCTATGTCTATGCACGTCCGCACACACTCTTCTATGGATCTAGGATCTTTCAAGTACACATATGATCTTAACTTGGTGCTCAGTAAGCCATCTAAGAACAAAGCCACTTGTTTGGCCGGAGTGGGTAACTCTAGAGCAGTACATCTTTCTAGATACTGTCTGAATCTTCTACCTGCTAGTCGCACTGTTTCTTGGGGAGTCTGCTTGAAGCTGTGGATCAAGGATGATGTGTTATGCCTGATACCACTCTTGGAAAATTCTACAATGAATTCGTCTAGCAGTTGACCTATATCGTGATAGCTGCTTCTACTCAATGGTTGAAACCAAGCTAAGGCAGTGCCCTTAAGGGTCAAACCAAATGCCTCGTACTGGGTGGACCAGTCCTCAATTTGTTCAGCTCTCAGCACTTGTTTGTACTCGGCCACATGATCATAAGGATCCCCTGTCCCATCGAAATAGTTCTTCATTCCCTTGATCACTTGAATGGGTCTAAGGGTTCTTGGGTACTCTCGGGGTCTAGGCAATGGAAAATCCTGTTCATCTCTTTGTTGCCTATGTGCTTGATGTCTCTCTCTTTCAGGTCTTTCATTTTCAAATCCTGCCCTATTCCTCCCCACGATGTGTGCAAAACTTACCTCAGGTCTCTCTCTAGTTCTTCCTCTCTGGGCTTCATGAGCGTGGGATGATCCTACTCCTTGGAGGCCATGGGAAACATTGGATCTTGGTGGGGGGAAAATCAATTCATTCTTCCAAGTATATGCATGTCTATCATGTTCTGTTACCAAGAAAATTTTCTCTGATGTGTTATCCAGGTAGACAACTTTGCCTAGTATCCCAGGATCTTTGAATTCATAGATGATAACTATGCCCAATTGGCTAGGTTGATCTGGCTTGAACCTCCAAAAGGCTTCCTCTGTTTCTCTATTCAAAAATAGTTCTATGCTTTTGTTGTCTTGAGGGATCCAGTCCGGAGTGATCACTCGGGTCAAAACTGACTTACCTCTAGGAGTCTGGGGTCCTTGTCCTACGTTTCCTTGTTCTAGGTCTCCTATTTCACTCTCAGGAATGACATTTCCAAACTCATCAGTCCTATCTGGTAGGTTGGTGACCACATACATGGTTCCCTCCTTATCAATGTATGAACCCTCTTCGAACTTGACCACCGGTTGTTCAAGTCCAAAGGATTGATCTGGATTTTTGAGTTGGACCACTGATCGCCTCAGACCATCCTCATAGATGCGAGCACCTAATTGGTTGGTCCGAATATATTCCAACTGTGTCTTATAGGGACCTTCTGGTGTTTGTAGATGGGCAGTCCCTGAGCCACCTGCAGGTTTTCCCATACTAAAAGACAATTTCTGAATCACTTGTGTCTGAACTTATTAAAAGATGACCCCTTAGTTGTTGTGCCCAAGACTTGGATGTATGGTTGACACTAGCCTCAGAAGATCTAATGCTTTGTTTATCCTTGCCTAAGTGTCTACCAGATCTCAGGTCCATAAGCTTTAGTCAAGAGTCCAAAATTTCCCCTTGGTATGGTTCAAAATTCTTTGGAGTCCCCTTGGTTCCTTAGTCCCACTTGAGGGTCAACTTCAAATTATCCTATCTCAAAATCAACGTGTTATTCTTGAAAAAAACAGTTGAGGTCGTGTAGGATTTGAAACGAGCTTTCCAACGAGCTATAGAGCTCAAAAAATGGACTTTGGATGAAAAAGTTATGCCAATTCAGGCTCCTGGGGGTCAAAACAGGCAAACAGGACCTTTGGAGAAAATCGCGATTTTGTACCTTGAGAATGGTGTTCACAAAATCGTGTTTTCACAAAATCGTGTTTTGAAAATCGCGATTTTGAGTAGAAAATCGTGTTTTGAAAATCGCGTTTTTTGACATGAAAATCGCGATTTTGATCACAAAATCGTGTTTTAGAGAATCGTGTTTTTTTGACATGAAAATCGCGATTTTGATCACAAAATCGTGTTTCTGAAAATCGCGTTTTTTGACATGAAAATCGCGATTTTGATCACAAAATCGTGTTTCTGAAAATCGCGTTTTTTGACATGAAAATCGCGATTTTGATCACAAAATCGTGTTTTTTGACATGAAAATCGCGATTTTGATCACAAAATCGTGTTTCTGAAAATCGCGTTTTTTGACATGAAAATCGCGATTTTGATCACAAAATCGTGTTTTAGAGAATCGTGTTTTTTTGATATGAAAATTGCGATTTTGACTCAGAGAATCGTGTTTTTTTCACAAAATCGTATTTCTTCAGAATCGTATTTTTGGCATGAAAATCGCGATGTTGAGCACAAAATCGTGTTTCTGAAAATCGCGATTTTGAGCAAACGAACGTGATTACACAGAACCACCTTTTTTTCTCAAAATCGTGTTTTTTGACTGAAAATCATGATTTGTGAGAATTGCGATTTTGAGCCCGCTGAAAATCGTGTTTTTAGAAAATCGTGTTTCTTGACATGAAAATCGCGATTTTGAGCACAGAATCGTGTTTTTTGCTGAAAATTGTATTTTCTCAGAATCGTGTTTTTGGCATGAAAATCGCGATTTTGAGCACAGAATCGTGTTTTTTGTTGAAAATCGTGATTTTTAGAAAATCGTGTTTCTTTTGATATGAAAATCGCGATTTTGAGCACAATCACAGAATCGCGATTCTGAGAATGACCACAGAATCGTGATTTTTTCAGCTAACTTTTAGGCGGGAAAACAGAAAATCGTGATTTTTCAAAAAATTTTGAATTTTCACAGAATCGCGATTTTCATCACAGAATCGCGTTTTTTGGCAGGAAATTCAAATTTCTGAGCGCCGGCTATGGCGAGCTCCATATGAGCAGAAAATCATGAAAAAAACACAGCGCTTGCTCTCCCTTGCTTCTCCTAACTCCTTCCCACACAATAATGCATGAAAAATGGTATGAAGATGGTGAAAATGCACAAAAAAAACTAGAATTTTCTATGAAGAAGAAGGTGGAAGAAGGTGGAGATGATGATGATGATGAAGATGAAGAGGAAAAAACAGAAAATGAACTGAAATGACAGTTTTTTTACCTTCCAACGTCGCAAATCTACGACCTTACCATCACAACGCTCGTCCTCGAAGCTCTCTCCCCGGCAACGGCGCCAAAATTTGGTGTAGCTCAAGCGTAAGCACCACCTCCTTTAATTGTCAATCCGCGGAGACGTGAGGACCGATATGAAGACCACGAGCAAGTGAAGGCACAAGTGCGTGAGTGAAAGCACACAAACATGCACACACATACACACACATGCGCACAAAGTAAGATCAAAGAGAGGAACAATGGAAAGCTTAGATTGCAAAAGAGTTCTCTTACAAAAGTTCTATTCTCTAACAAGCTAACCTCAAAAATGAGCTCTCTAGCTCTTTTTATAGTTTTTTGACTAGTTTTGGCCCTGTCCAGACCTAGTGTCCGGCCTAGTTAAAAATTAGGTTCTAGGGCTTATTTGAGGGCTCAAACGAAGTCTAAAAATTATGAAAATTGGTACGATGGTACTTTTAATACTCCTCAAGCTCGAGGACTACACGGCTTGAACAAAATGGAGTTACTAAAAATAGATAATGGTATTTACAATGGTTTTTAGTGATGAAAATCACTATTTTTGTAGGGGATTCTTCTGAAAATTTGACATACACTTCTTGGAGCTCCCTACTTGCTCCCTTTCCTTGTGTGTCCACCTTTTGATGTTCTTCCATGCTTTGTCCTTGACTTTGAGCTTCAACAAAGAGCATATTATATGTTGGTGTAACTCTTGTTATGGCATGTATCAAATACCACGATTGGAATGTATTGAACATGAGGCAGAGTATGGTACTTCTAAGCGTGCACCATCACCTAGTCAATGTGATAATGCTTCGGTATGTATTTTTTATATAAAATAATTTCATTATTTTATTTAAAAACCATATACAAAATCAAATTATTGTGGATATACAAGAATACTTGCTCGATGATGATGATAATTTTCTCATAATGTTAATATACATCGTACACGTCATGGACTTGTTGTTCATCAATTACAAGCAGAGGATTCTAGAAATGCTCTACCTCTTGGTTTAGAGAGTAAAACGGCTGGAGATTATCCATTGCCAGCTCCTGGTCGTTCTCTAGTACATACATATGATAGAAGAAGATATGGAGGATGGAATAGAGGACCACTTCCTTTAGATGAAGAGCTTTTCAACTTTTGGGGTAATGGCTATATGATTGCTCCATCCAGTATTACTAATGATGGTCATGGTCTCTTTATTGTAGAGGATTTCTATGTGCCTCCGAACTCTGAAGTCACTCTTATGTCATTTTGTGGTCCTATGTATGGATGGGGAGATTGGCATCGACTTTCATGTTATGTTCAAAGCATGAGTACATATGGAATATGCTTGAACGCAACATCCCTTACTAGTAGAAGGGTTTTACATGTATAAAATGAAAGATTATATATTTATGGAAGACCTTACACACATGGAAATATAGCAAGTTTAATAAATAGTAGTCAAGGATTACATAATAGTTCAAGGACTAATTGCATATTTAAGGAGCCTGAAAATATTCATGAATCACCATACATGAGTAGAGATGTATGAAGATACATAGTTGTCAATGCTATTACTACATTACATGCTTGTGATAAACTATTAGTGAATTATGGATGGCGTAGACCTCCAAGAGCACCTTTTAGCTAGAGAGAATAAAAATTTCCTATCCATATTTAATAACTTATATATTTAATTTTATGTTTAAAGTTTACTTTTCATTCATTTATGGAATACTAATGAATTTTATTTATATGTGTAGATTCCAACGTATGATGTTGATGATATTCCTCCACACCATTCACAATTGCTAGTAAGACCTCATTTATCAGAAGCTTCTATGAGGAGGCTACGCAAAAGTGATCCTATGGAATATACAAGGTTGAAATATCTATATTCAAAAGAAGATAAAGTACAAGATTTGTGCGAGAATGATGAAGATGATGGCATGGCAGATTTTAGTGAGGATTTGTATCAAAGTGAGAGTGAGAACATTGATATTTCTAAAAATGAGAAATAGCTTTGAGAGGAATGTATAAAGCATGTATATGAAGGAAGTCGTTTGACATGTAAACATATAAACATATAAACATATAAACTTATAAACACATATATAAACATACACACACATACACACATACACATGGTATGAGAGTAAGGTCAAATTATAGATACATACTTGTATCGAATGAAGATGTTTTGTCCATCTAGCCTGTAGAATTGTCCACCCAACCTTTAGAATCTTCTTGACACATGTTTCTCCAAATTCAGTCGACCTAATACATGTGCTGCTAACTCTTTTGAATAAAAATATTAAGTATCAGTTACCTATGTAGGTATTAAGTCATATGTAAAATGGGAGGAGCAAATTTATCTTGAAGATTTTGAAGGATGGAAAAATAATTTTAAAGGATGGGTGAAAAAAAAGTGTCCATTCAATGCAGGTTTTTATTCTTACTTTAGATAAGGTAAGAACAAGAACTTGCATTGAATGGACACTTTTTGTCCGCCCATCTTTTAAAACTATTAATGCATCTTTGAAAATATTCACGATAAATTTGATCCTCCCCTTTTACATATGACTTAATACCTTCATAGGTAACTGATACTTAATATTTGTAAACAACTTAGCAAGACAGGTAATAGATTGACTATAAAATGGGAAACCGCCAAATGATTCAATGGTCTAGAGATGAAAATCTACAAACTACAATATACAAAAAAAAACAATTAAAAACATATACACACATACACATGTTATGAGAGTAAGGTCAAATTATACATACTTGTATCGAATGAAGATGTTTTGTCCATCTAGCCTTTAGAAGTATCCACCCAACCTTTAGAATCTTCTTGAAACATATGTTTCTCCTATTCTAGTCAACCTAATACCTATGCTAGTAACTCTTTTTCATACAAATATTAAGTGTCAATTAGCTACACATGTATTAAGTCCTCAGTAAAATGGGAAAACCAAATTTATCTTAAAGATTTTGAAGGATGGAAAAATAATTTTAAAGGATGGGTGGAAGAAAAGTGTTCATTCAATATAGGTTTTTATTCTTACTTTAGCTAAGGTAAGAACAAGAACTTGCATTGAATGAACACTTTTTGTCCGCCCATCCTTTAAAACTGTTAATGCATCTTTAAAATATTTGTGATAAATTTGATCCTCCCATTTTTACTAACGACTTAATACCTTCATAGGTAACTGATACTTAATATTTGTAAACAACTTAGCAAGACAGGTAATAGATTGACTATAGATTGATTCAATGGTCTAGATATGAAAATCTGCAAACCACAATATACATAAAACAATTAAAAGCGAAATCAAATATACACAGCTACACATGCATACATACATATACATACATACATACACATTCATACATATATACACATACATAGATACATACATACATACATACATACATACATAGGTATACACACATACATATACATATATGCATACATATATGCATACGCATATATACATACATATACACCTATAAAACACATATACATACATATGTACATATACACATACACATATGTATACGCATGCACATGCATATACACATCCAAATACACATACACATAAGCATACACATATATAAAATTATATGCATATATATATATATATATATATATATATATATATATATATATATATATATATATATATATATATATATATATATATATATATATATATATATATATATATATATATTTACTTATTTACTTTTTTTAATATATCTTTTTTTGATGAACTTAAAGGTTATTATCTGAAAAGTTTTTACCAAGTCAAAATATTCTTCCTACCTCACATGATGAAATGAAGCAGATAATCAACAATCTTGGTATAGATTATCAATGTATACATGCATGTGCTAACGATTGTATTTTATATAGAGGTGAATATGCAAACTCTTCGACATGTCCCAAATGTGAATCTCCTCGATATAAGGGTGAAGAAGGTAAAATCCCAAAAAAAGGTATTGAGACATTTTCCATTGGCTCCACAGATTAGACATATGTTTCAAAGCCCCGAATTATCAAAGCTTTTGACATGGGTACATGATCATAAAAAGTACTGATGGAATAATCAGAATTCCTCATGATAGTGTTGCTGTTCAGCATATTGATTCTACATGATTTGCACAAAATCCACAGAATCTAAAAGTTAGGAGTTGCATTAGATGGGGTTAATCCATTCCCCCTGAAATCCAGTAAATGGTCAACATGGTCAGTGGTAGTCATAAACTACAATCTTCCCCCATATCTTAGCACTAAAAAGGAACATTTAATGCTTTCACTTTTAATCCCAAGCAAAAGACAAGTTAAAGATATGAATATATATCTTGCTCCTCTCATTTATGATCTCCAAGAGTTATGGAGAGGTATTAATGTCATTGATGTATTGAAATGCATCAATGAAAGACATATTACGGTTCGTGGTATTGTGGCTTGGACTGTTCACAATTTTCTAGGATATGGTGTTTGTTTAGGCATTGATGTAATTTTTATTCAATATGCATATAAATAAATATGATTTAATCTAATTATATTTTTATCATTTTCATGATGCAAGAATATCTACTAATGGTTATAAACATTGTCGATATTGTGGTGATTGGTTGAGATCAATCTATAGTAAGAATCTCAAAAAAAATATTTATCTTTGACATTGATGATTCTTGCCTGATGATCCTCCATTAAGATATAAAGAGAAACGATACATTTTAATGGAAAGCTTGAAACAGGTGAGTGTCCAAAACCTATGATGCCTATGGATTGGTATAAGAAATGGACAGATGGACCTCTGATAGATCCAGAATTAGAAATCTTCAATGATGATGAAGATAATGAGTATGTGAAGAGAGGTAAAGGAAAATTGGCACTCATAGAGAACATATCAAGATGGTATTCTTTGGAGTATTGGAAAGAGTTAAAAGTATGTCATCTTCTTGATCCTATGCATATATTCAAGAATATTGATTATTCACTATGGTAGCATCTTCTTGGAATAAAAAGTACCATAGCATCAAGGAATGATTTGAAAGATCAAAAATCAAATCCAAAGTTATGGCCAATTTTTTATTGACATTGATAGGAAACGACTTATGCACCTACTCCTTGGGTACTTACAACAAAAGAGATACAGACTATCAACAATAGAATTCAATTTCTTAGGACTCCTACAAGATATGGAGCATCTTTTCAAAACATGTGTACTATGGATGATAAGAGCTTATCTGGGTTAAAGATCCATGATTGGCATAACTTTTTGAAACATATTTTACCTTTGGTTATCAATGGATGTACAACGAAACGAGTAGGAGATGTGATCTATCGTCTTGGAGCGCTTATAAGGTAATTACGATACTTTTATATTAAATATGTATGAATATTGGATATATTTTATTTTTGAATTAAGCTCTTTATGATATGTATAGGTGGATTACATTAAAAGAGATTGGCGAAAATTGGATCCCACAAAAAAAATGTGAATGCAAAGAGCTACTATGTTTGATGGAGAAAGAACTTCTTACTTCATTTTTTGATATTCAAGTTCATTTATTAGTCCATCTTGTAGATGAAATAGAGATTGGATGTGTTTTCAACACTCGATGGATGTTTTGGGTCGAGCGATTTATGGGAATATTAAAAGGTTATATGTGACAAAGAGCGAAACTAGAAGGATCCATGGCAAAGGGTTCGATGCTTGAAGAGTGCATGTATCACGTTAGTGATTACCTTGAAAGAGTTCATGAAGAAGCTCCACATGCATGGACCAAGGAGTCTTCTTCAAAAGTAACAGATGAGGTATTATCAAATAAGGGAGTTCCATTTTTATTTACATTTCAAGAAAAAAATAATGTTTCTACTTTTGTAGCATATAATAGCAAATGCATGCAAGCATGCCTTAGCGAGTACGAACAGGAACTTCAAAATCTCCGAAGTAAAAGGCGAAGAAACAAAAGATATAGACGTAATGAAGATAATAATGAGATTACATATATATCTTCCTAATATGTGGGCTTTGAACAGCATATTAGAATCAAAGCCATTGATTCTTTACGTAAAACAGAGGATCCTAGTATTGTTGCTTCTTTCAAGCAACTATCACGTGCTACCTCAAAAGACACGAACCTTATAGATGGCGAACTTGGTTACATAGGAACTATTGTCGATATCTATGAAATTTCATTTTGTACATTCAAACAGGTAGAAAAAAGTTTATATTTTTTAATGATAGAGTTAGTTATTTTTTTAAGCACCTAATAATAGGTTTTTGTTTTTATATATTTTGATAGGTCATTTTGAACATTGAGTGGTTTTGAGCCGAGTATAAAGGTAGTAATTCCACATTAAGAAAGGAATTATCTTAGTTTTGGGCAATGGATTCTTTCAAGGTAATGCGATCTACTAAAGAATCATATATTCTTCCTAGGCATATTGAACAAGCATTTTTTTTTAAAAACCCAGATGCTCACCCTTGGTGGCAAGTCATTCATGTTCAACCTAGAGGTAGGTCATTGTTTGAACAGTTTATTGTTAGAGAGATCGAAGAAAGTCCTCTTGATGATTCAACGTGAGATACTGATACATCAACATCTAAAAGAGAAATTAGAATCATTATACGTGATAATGATACTAATATTTTTGATGAAGAGGATAATACTCTACATGCTGATTCTACTGATGAGGAAGAGGAATTACGAGAAATCGATATTAACCCATCATGAGAACACAGATTAATAATAGATGAAATAAATGAAATAAATAAGGATAATGAAGATGAGACTATATAAATGTCTTACCAAAATGATGACAATAATGAAAACATATGAGCAGATTAGATAGTAAATTCTACTCTAGTTATCGCTCAATAACTTGAAGCTTCTAAATGGATATCAAATAATAGATTCTTTATTCAACTTGAATAACGATGAATCCTACTAGAGAGATGAAATCATGTTCTTTTAAGTTAGAACATGAAGCTCGAGGGTATGCCTAATTATTTTATATATAGCTTTATCTTCGAGGAGCAAATTTTTATCATGTATGTATGCATATGTGTGTGTATTCATGTCTATTATATGTATACATATGTTAGTATGCATATATATGTATTTCATGTATATGTAAGTGTGTGTATGTGTGTGATATATGTATACATGTGTTAGTATGCATATGTGTATATATGCATATGCATTTATGTAAAATATTCATGTATTCTTGTAATATATGCAAGTTTTTATGTGTGTGTATGCATGTAAGTATGTATGTATGCATATGCATATGCATTATGTATGCATGTATGTGTATGTGTGTGTATGTCTCTCTATGTGTGTGTATGCATATATGTGTGTGTATGTGTGTTTATATGTGTGTGTGTATGTGTGCACGTGTATGTGTGTGTGTATGCATGTGTATGTGTGTGTATGCATCATTATGTGTGTATGTGTCTATGTGTGTATGTGTGTGTGTATATGTGTGTGTGTATGTGTGTGTGTGTCTATGAGTGTGTATGTGTCTATGTGTGTGTATGTGTCTATGTGTGTAAGTGTATGCATGTGTGTATGCATGTATGTATGCATATGTGTGTATGCATTATGTATGTATTATGTATGCATATGTGTGTGTATGCATTATGTATGTGTATGTATGCATGTGCATTATGTATGCATATGTGGGTGTATGCATGTAAGTATGTATATATGCATATGCATATGCATTATGTATGCATATGCATATGCATTATGTATGCATATGCATATGCATTATGTATGCATATGTATGCATGTATGTGTGTGTATGTCTCTCTATGTGTGTGTATGCATATATGTGTGTGTATGTGTGTGTTTATGTGTGTGTGTGTGTGTGTGCATGTATGTGTGTGTATGTGTGTATGCATCATTATGTGTGTTTATGCATTATTATGTGTGTATGTGTCTATGTGTGTATGTGTGTGCGTGTATATGTGTGTGTGTATATGTGTGTGTGTCTATGTGTATGTGTGTGTGTCTATGAGTGTGTATGTGTTTATGTGTGTGTATGTGTCTATGTGTGTGTATGTCTCTATGTGTGTATGTATATGCATGTATGTATGCATATGTGTGTGTATGCATTATGTATGCATTATGTGTGCACATGTGTGTGCATGCATTATGTATGTGTATGTATGCATGTGCATTATTTATGCATTATATGGATATGTGTGTGTATGCCTATATTTGTGCATGCATGTATGTGTGTGTGTATGCATGTATATCTGTGTGTATGCATCATTATGTGTGTATGTGTGTATATGTGTATGTGTATATGTGTGT
>CM035434.1:7126626-7131626 GCA_020310875.1 Ceratopteris richardii
CTATACTCAGAGAAATTGATTTAGCAAAATTAGCTATACCCCCGACTTTTTAGGACTGTAGCAGAGATAGACCAGTGAGCACCTCGACGACGATCTGAATTGGCTGAATGAAATCACTTCAAACTTTGTCAGCATGTAGATGACTTTGAGCGGAATCCAACAAGCTTTCAATCACTGAATTTGGAGTAGTATTGACCGAGATATGCCCTTGACAAGTTGACAGACTTTTGAGTAGACTAGCAGAGAACACAAAGATGAATGATGTAAATGTATCTATTGATTAACAATTGTGTACAATCCCATTGGCATGTCTAGCATTGCCAAATGGTGTAGAGAGGTGTAGGCTATGGTATAGTCCTTACACACACTCAAGCTCAACAGAATGAGCCTCGAGAATGGAGTGATCTACCCGCATTTTTTTACATCCAATTTTATAGGAAATGACTTAGGGTTTGAATTGAAATTCAAATCTTTGGCTTCCTATGATCAAGAATCTAAAAGTTTGGAGATATTCTCTCAATCAAGTGATCTACTTTTCCACGAATCACTCAGGTAGGTGATTACAAAAGATTCTAAGTCAAATTAGACTTTTACAATGAGGTAAATTGGTAATAAACTACTAGCATATGTTCCTATGGTTCTTCATGCATGTGGAGTCTTCATGATGTCTTCCAAGACAAATGTGTAGGCTTGTGATTTACACCAACAGCTCCCCCTCAAGCCAAACATTTTGGCTTAAGTCTTCATCTTCAATCTTCAAGTACATCCTGCAATCCAATCATAGATTTGAACCTGCAAAGTTTGGTCCCATCCAAAGCTTTAGTCAGCAAATCTGCACATTGCATGTTGGTTGACACATAGGTCAGCTGAATGTCCTTGCTTAGCAACTTCTCTCTCACATAATGATAATGAACTTCTATGTGTTTGGTCCTGGCATGAAAGATAGGATTAGCTGCAAGGTGAAGAGAACTTGTATTATCTCCAAAGATAATTGGAGGCCTAGTATATAAGTCCAATTCTGAATACAAAAGCTTAATCCAAATTGCTTCTTGAGTGACATTAGCTAGCCCTCTATACTCTGCTTTTGTAGAAGACAATGCAACAGTTTCTTGCTTCTTTGCAGATCATGAAATTGGTTTGTCACCTGCAAAAGAAATGTATCTAGAAGTGCTTCTCCTATCATCCTTGCATCCTGCCCAATCTGCATCTGAATAAACTTTTTTATCAATATCTGAAGTGTAAGGAAAGTACAAACGATGGTTCTGTGTACCCTTGAGATACTTCAAGATTCTTTTGGCAGCCTCTAAGTGAGGTATCCTTGGCTTGTGCATAAATTGACTTAGCACACTAACTCCATATGCAATATCAATTCTTGTAAGAGTAGCATAGTTCAAGCTACCTACCATACTTTGATAACCTGTAATGTCTTGGACTTCATCACCTTCATGGGCACTTAGCTTTAGGTTCACCTCCATTGGAGTACTAGCTGCTTTAGCATCCTGCAAGTGAAATTTCTTCAACATTTCCTGCACATACTTCTTTTGAGTAATGTATATTCCTGAATTAGTGTAAACTAATTCAAGTCCCAAAAAATACTTCAATAGCCCAAGATCATTGACCTTGAACTCCTTCATCATTTGGCTTTTGATGCTTCTGATTCCATTGACATCATTACCTGTAATGATGATGTCATCAACATAGACACATAGATTATCTCTGAATTACTTCTCTTAATGAATAGAGAAGTGTCAGCCTTACTCATGACAAAACCTTGGTCTTGGAGGTATGTAGTTAGCCTGTAATTCCATGCCCTAGGTGCCTGCTTCAATCCATATAAAGCCTTCTTTAATTTGCAAACATAAGTTACCTTCTTAGGATCTTCATAGCCATGAGGTTGTGACATATAAACTTCTTCTGAAATCCATCCATTCAAGAAAGCATGCTTGACATCCAATTGGTACATGTTCCAATTCTTTGATGCAGCCACACTCACTAACACTCTGATTGTTGGCATCTTGGCCACAAAAGAAAATGTTTCTTCATAGTCAATGCCTTGGGTTTGTGCAAAACCCTTGGCTACCAATCTGGCCTTGTACCTGTTAATTGTGCCATCAGAATTTCTTTTCAATTTATAGATCCATCTGGATCCTATTACCTTCATGGAGTCCTTCTTGGGTACTAACTCCCATGTATCACTCTCCTTGAGTGCTTCAATCTCCTCATCCATAGCTTCCTTCCATTCTGATTTTGTGATTGCTTCTTCATATGATCCTGGTTCTTCATTTAGTAAATCCTTTGCAAGATAAATTGAATGTTTAGTAACAAGAGATGTATCATACCCATATCTGATAGGTTTTTTGCTCTCTCTTTGAGACCTTCTGATTGATTGAGTTGAAGATTCTGGTATGTCCTCAAGATTCTTCATCTTCATTTTGCCTTTGGACTTCCATGCCTTGAACTCTTCAAGGTTGATTGTATCTTCATCATTTGAACTTGAGTCTTCTTTCTGAGTTGGTTCCTCCTTTATAAGTTTTGGAAATTCCTCTTCCAAATCATAGGGTAGTTTGACCTTCCTGCATTCATTCTCATACCAAGAATCATTCTCATCAAAGATCACATCTCTGCTTACCATAAATCCCTTGTTGGTAGGGTTATAAAACCTATAACCTTTTTTATTTAAATCATATCCAATGAAAATACATTTTCCAGCCTTTGGATCTAGCTTTCCTCTTACCTGTGAAGGAATGTGTACATATGCTACACATCCAAAAATTTTGTAGTGATCCAATGATGGTCTCTTACCATGCCATGCTTCATATGGTGTCATACCATCAAGTGACTTTGATGGTAACCTGTTTATGAGATAGGTGGCAGTAGAGACACTCTCTGCCCATAGATAGTTAGGTAATTTCTTCTCATTAAGAATAGATCTAGCTCTCTCAACAATTAACCTATTTCTTCTTTCAGCTACCCCATTCTCTTCAGGAGAGTACCTTGTGGTTATTTCCCTTTTGATGCCTCTATCCTGCAAGAAGTCCTCAAATTCATTGGAGAAGTACTCACCTCCTCCATCTGACCTTAGCCTCTTTACATTCCTTCCTGTCTGATTTTCAACTAATCCAAGATATTTCTTAAAACAATTAAATACTTCATCCTTGTGCTTCATAAAGTATAATACAGTCCATCTGCTATAGTCATCAATAAAAGACACATAGTACCTTGAACCTGAGACTGAGGGGTCTTTGCTAGGTCCCCATACATCTGTGTGTACAAGCTCTAGATAGTCTTCATGCATATATCCTTTCTTGGAGAAGGGTAACCTGTGAGACTTACCAAATTGACAAGCACCACACTTGTAAATCATATGTTGCTTGGATACATTAGGTATCCCAAGCACACATTGGTCCCTGCACATTTTCTTCAAGGTCCTTTCTCCAATATGCCCTAATCTCTTATGCCAAATCTCAAGCTCTGAAAGTGTCTGATCCTTATAACTGTATAATGCAATGTTTTTTGTGTCTTCCAACTCAAAAGTGAAAAGTCTACCGGATTTTCCTCCTTTAGCTATCCTTTTGAATCCATGTCTTGGGTCCTCCACAAATGCTCCATTTTGATTGAATCTGACCTGCAACCCTTTCTCTACAATCTGACCAACACTCATTAAGTTCTTTGTAATTGTAGGTACATAAATTACTCTGCTCACCAGATTCTGATTACCATCACAAGTTTTCACATTTCCAACTTTAACTACAGAATGCTTTGTATCATCACCTGTTTGGACTTGGTGTTTACCTTTTGGTTCCTCAAGATCAGAAAGTAGTGCCACATTACCAGCCAGATGATTTGAACACCCTGAATCAATGTAAAATAAGTGATCATCATTTGTACCTGACTTTGAAGTCATGTTCATGATCAAGAGAGAGTCATCCTGCTCTTCTCTGTAGTTGTTGTAGTCCTTTCTGTTTCTGAATCCTCCTTGGTAGTTGCCATTGTAATTGTTGTTGTAGTTGTTGTTATAATTGATGTTGTGGCCTTGGTGATGGTTGAACCTTCCTCTAGACTGAGAGTATCCACCTTTGTGGTAGCCTCTTCCTCTCTGATTTTTGTAATTCCTGTAACACTCATCTGTGGTGTGGTTTGTCAAACAACAAATGTTACATAGTGATGAGTTATAGGGTCTCCCCCTACCTTGCTTACCTCCTCTCCCCCTTCCTCTTGAAGATCTACCTCTCCCTTCATAGTTGGCTTGGGAGGTAGAGCCTTCATCTTCCACCTTCTTACTCTTGCCTTTATCCTTAGATTTCTTATCAGTGTATAGGGCAGAAGAGTTGTTACCTTTGTTAGTATCTCCAATCTTGGTAAGCTTTGCTTCATGTGTGAATAGTTGACCCATGAGAGTTGTAAGATCTGGAGTGTGCATGTCCATGTAGAGATCCATTGCAGTGGTGAAGCTTTCCCATTTGTCATCAGCCTTGATACATGCCTTACAATTTGTTCTTCTTCAATTTCTTCTCCTATGCTTGCTAACTGATCTGCAACATCTTTGATCTTGGTCACAAATTCTGAAACAGCTTGCTTAGGTTGCTTCCTTAGTGTTGTGAATTCAATCCACAACTGATTTTTCCTAGCCCTTGTATTAGAGGAAAAATATGATGACAAGGTTTCCCAAGTCTCTTGGGAAGTCTTACAATTTTTGATATGAGGTAAAAGAAAGTCAGATATAGAGTTGAGTAAATAAGACCTTGCCAATGCATCCCTTGCACACCATGTGTTGAGTTTTTCTTGCTCCTCCTTGGTTGGCAAACCTCTTGCTTTGAATGAGGGCAATTCCTTATCTCCTGAGATGTATCCATAGAGACTCCTTCCTTGTAAGTAGGTCTTCATCCTTAGAGACCAAGCTTGATAGTTGTTCCTGTCCAATTTATCAATGAATTAAGGAAAACCATCTCCCATTTTACCTTATTTGCTCTAATACCACTGTTGGGAAAGATGGATGGATG
>CM035434.1:7139126-7144126 GCA_020310875.1 Ceratopteris richardii
CCATATGGCTTCTTGAGTTGCATTTGCTAGTCCTCTGTACTCTGCCTCAGTAGATGACAAAGCTACTGTGGGTTGTTTCTTGGATGACCAAGAAATTGGTTTATCACCCGCAAAACATATATAACCAGATGTACTCCTCCTGTCATCCTTGCAACCTGCCCAATCTGCATCTGAGTATACCTTAATATCAATGTCTGATGAATATGGAAAGTACAAACCATGATTTTGTGTTCGCTTTAGGTACTTTACTATCTTCTTTGCTGCCTCCAAATGTGGTACTCTTGGTTTATGCATAAATTGGCTAAGTACACTAACACCATATGATATATCAATCCTGGTTAAGGTAGCATAATTTAGACTACCTACCAAACTTTGGTAACCTGTAATATCTTTGAGTTCTTCTCCTTCATGTGCACTGACTTTGTGGTTGACCTCCATAGGAATGTTTGAGACTTTAGCTTCCTGCAAATTAAACTTCTTGACCATGTCCTGAATGTACTTCTTCTGAGTAATAAATATACCTGAATTTGTGTAGACCAATTCAAGTCCTAGGAAGTACTTCAATAATCCAAGATCATTGATCTTGAATTCCTTCATCATCTGTCCTTTGATGTGTCTTATTCCCTGAACATCATTTCCTGTAATAATGATGTCATCAACATAGACACACAAGTATATTACCTCTGAATTGTTCCTCTTTATAAACAATGAAGTATCTACTTTACTCATCACAAATCCTTGATCTAGGAGATAGGTTGTCAACCTGTAATTCCATGCTCTAGGTGCCTGCTTCAATCCATACAAAGCCTTCTTCAATTTACAAACATGATTTACCTTATTGAGATCCTCATAGCCAGGTGGTTGTGACATGTAGACCTCTTCAGATATCCATCCATTCAAGAATGCATTCTTCACATCCAATTGATACATGTTCCAATTCTTGGATGTAGCTACACTCACCATAATTCTGATAGTTGGCATCTTGGCCACAGGAGAAAATGTCTCCTCATAATCAATGCCTTGGGTTTGTGCAAAACCCTTGGCTACCAACCTAGCTTTATACCTGTTTATTGTACCATCTGAGTTCCTCTTGAGTTTGTAGATCCATCTGGATCCTATCACCTTCATGGAGTCCTTCTTGGGTACCCAGTCCCAAGTATCACTCTCCTTGAGAGCCTCCATTTCTTCATCCATTGCTTCCTTCCATTCTGGTTTAGTGATTGCTTCTTCAAATGTACCTGGTTCTTCATTCAAGAGATCCTTTGCAAGATATACAGAGTGCTTGGTTACAAGTGAAGTATCATACCCATACCTAATAGGTTTTTTCTTTTCTCTCTGAGATCTCCTCATAGCTTGAGTTGAGGATTCTGGATTGTCTTCTAGTTGCTTCATCTTCATCTTCCCTTTGGATTTCCAAGCCTTGAACTCTTCAATGTTGATGGTGTCTTCATCATCTGAGCTTGTGTCCTCTTTCTGAATTGGTTCTTGCCTGATAAGCTTTGGAAAGTCTTCTTCCATATCATAAGGTAGGCTAACTTTCCTGCACTCATTTTCATACCATGAATCATTCTCATCAAAGATGACACTCATTTTCATACCATGAATCATTCTCATCAAAGATGACATCTCTGCTTACCTTGAAACCTTTGTTTGAGGGGTTGTAGAATCTGTATCCCTTCTGATTCAAATCATAACCAATGAAGATACGCTTTTCAGCCTTAGGGTCTAGCTTTCCCCTTACCTGTGAGGGAATATGCACATATGCAACACACCCAAAGATTTTGCAATGATCCAGAGATGGTCTCTTACCATGCCAAGCCTCATATGGTGTCATTCCATCAAGTGTCTTTGATGGCAACCTGTTGATTAAGTATGTGGCAGTAGATACACTCTCTGCCCAAAGATAATTTGGCAATTTCTTTTCATTTAGCATAGATCTAGCTGTCTCTACAATGAGTCTATTCCTCCTTTCAGCTACCCCATTTTGTTCAGGTGAGTACCTTGTAGTAATCTCCCTCTTGATGCCTCTTTCCTGCAAGAAATCTTCAAAGTCATTGGAGAAGTATTCTCCACCACCATCTGACCTTAGCCTCTTCAAATGTCTACCTGTTTGATTCTCAACTAATGCAAGATACCTTTTGAAACAATTAAATACTTCATCTTTATGTTTCATGAAGTATAAGATAGTCCACCTGCTATAGTCATCAATAAAGGACACATAGTACCTTGATCCAGATATAGATGGCTCCTTGCTAGGTCCCCAAACATCTGTATGCACCAATTCCAGATAATCTTCATGCATAAAACCTTTCTTGGTATAGGGCAATCTGTGTGACTTACCAAATTCACAAGCCCCAAACTTGTATATCATGTGTTTCTTGGATACATTAGGTATCCCAAGCACATATTGATCCCTACTCATCTGTTTTATGGTCCTCTCTCCAATGTGACCTAATCTTTTGTGCCAAATCTCCAATTCTGATAGGGTTTGGTCTTTATAGTTGTACAAAGCAATATTCTTAGTGTCTTCAAGTTCAAAGGTAAACAATCTACCTGATTTCTCTCCCTTGGCTATCCTTCTGAATCCATGTCTTGGATCCTCCACATATGCACCATGTTGAGTGAACCTGACCTGTAGACCTTTTTCAACAATCTGACCTACACTCATCAGATTCTTGGTGATTGTTGGAACATACAACACTCTGCTTAGTAAATTCTGATTACCATCACTTTTTTTGACATTGCCTACTTTAACAACTCAATGTTTAGTGTCATCACCTGTCTGCACTTGGTGCTTGCCTTTGGGTTCTTCCAAGTCAGAGAGTAAGGCAACATTTCCAGCTACATGGTTAGAGCAACCTGAATCAATATAGAATAAGTGATCATCATTGATACCTGATTTAGATGTCATGTTCATGATCAACAAGGAATCATCTTGCTCCTCTGCATAATTGTTGTAATCCTTCCTATTCCTGTATCCACCTTGATAGTTGCCATTGTGATTGTAGCTGTTGTTGTAATTATTGTTGTAGCCATGGTAGCCTTGAGATTGATTGAATCTGCCTCTGCCTTGAGAGTATCCTCCTCTTTGGTGACCTCTTCCTCTTTGGTTCTTGTAGTTTTTGTAGCATTCATCTGTAGTATGGTTAGACAAGCCACAGATATTGCATGGAGATTGATTGTAGGGTCTCCCCCTACCTGACTTACCTCCTCTGCCCCTACCTCTAGATGATCTACCTCTCCCTGCATAGTTTGCTTGGGAGGTAGAGCCTTCTTCATCAATCTTCTTGCTTTTACCTTTGTCTTTGGTTTTCTTATCAGTATAAAGGGCAGAGGGATTGTTACCTTTTGATTGCTCTCCATTCTTTGTGATCTTTGCTTCATGTGTAAAGAGTTGTCCAATCAGAGTTGTTAGATCAGGTGCTTGGATGTCCATGTATAAGTCCATTGCTGTGGTAAAGCTCTCCCACTTGTCATCTGCCTTTAGTCCATTGATTACTTGTCTGACTATTTGCTCTTCCTCAATTTCTTCTCCAACACTTGCAAGTTGATCTGCAATGTCTTTGACTTTGGTGACAAAATCTGAGACACATTGTTTTGATTGCTTCCTAAGAGTTGTAAATTCAATCCATAGCTGATTCTTTCTGGCCCTTGTGCTTGATGAAAAGTATGTTGACAAGGTTTCCCAAGTCTCTTGGGAAGTCTTACAATTCCTCACATGAGGTAGAAGGAAATTAGAAATAGAGTTTAGAAGATATGACCTTGCCAAAGCATCTTTTGCACACCATTGGTTGAGCCTCTCATGTTCATCCTTTGTTGGTAAGCCTCTGGTCTTGAATGAGGGCAACTCCTCATCTCCTGAAATGTATCCATACAAGCTTCTCCCTTGTAGATAGGTCTTCATTCTCAATGACCAAGTCTGGTAATTATTTCTGTCCAATTTTTCAATGAAGGAAGGGAAACCATCACCCATGATTACCTTATTTGCTCTGATACCACTGTTGGATGTGATGGCTGGATGCACTCAAGAGTTGAGTTGGTGCTGCAAAACCTGCTTCACACCTGCCCTCCTTTGACTCCAGATATGCTTAGTAGACTCCTTGAGCTTCCAAATGATACACAAATATGCTATATGTACTTTGGAAAAGGTTTGAGTAATGACTTGATCAAAACAGACTACTTTGCAAATCACAAGACTTGAAAACTTTCTATTTTGGTCTTGATACCTGCTCAGTGTTATGCTCAGTGTGACCAGTGTAGTTACAATTAGCAAAATTCCTTCTAGGTATATTCTATTAGCTTAGTAAGCTTCCATTTGCAAGTGGAATGAAAGGAAATGATAAACCACACTCAGAGAAATCACTTTAGCAAAATAAGGTGTACCCCCGATTTTTTAGGAGACTTACAGTCACAGACCAGTGAGCACCCCGACTGCGATTTCTCTGTGATGGTAGATTCAATAGCCTTGACACTTTGTAGGTGTATAGTAGACTTTGAGCTGAATCCAATGCACTTTGAATCATCCAATTTGGTTCAGTAGATCTTGAGATATGCCCTGTTGAAGTTGACAGAGTTGAAGGTAGTCACACAGAGAAAACAGAGAATATGAATATATGTATATTGATTAAATCTAATGATTGTACATTCCCATTGGCATGTAATGTGATGCTCAATGGTACTCAGAGGTGTAGGCTATGGTGTAGCTCACACACACTCAATGATTGACTCAGAATTGCCTCGGGAGGAGTGACACTCCCGCGACCTTTTACATTGCTTTTTATAAGAATTTTGAAGGAGTTTGAATTTGAATTCAAGTTTTGGCTCCCTTCAATCTCTCCACTAAACTTAGGGAGATATTCCCTCAATCAAATCATCTACTTTTCCACGACTCTAGTCTAGTAGGTATGATTACATGATTGATAAAGTCATATAGACTTTTTACATTGGATAAAAAATAATAACCAATTAAGCATTGGTTCCTATGGTTCAAGGTTCATGCA
>CM035434.1:7149126-7166626 GCA_020310875.1 Ceratopteris richardii
AGCTTTAACTGACTAATTTCGGCCTGTGCTTCGCTTAGTAACTTGTCCTTTTGGTTGAGATCTGCCAGTGCGGTATCTCTCTGATTGGCAATTGTCTGTTGTTCTGCAAGCTGGGCTTGGGGATGGGTAATTTGGGAGTGCAGCTGATGGTTTTCTGCTTTGACCGCATCTATCTCTTCCTGTAGGGGCGTGATATCTGCTTCTAGGACATCCACCTTGTGTTGTAACTCATTTCGGATGTTATCAGTGACTTCTCTCATCTGGATTGGTAATTGGTGTGATAACTGTATTAACAGTTGGCCCATGTTTCCAAGTTCAGAGATCGTAGGGATTGAAGGAATTGGCAGCTGAGGTCGAGGTTGGGATGAGGACGCGGTGAGCAGCTGCTGGGAGTTCGGTGGAGAGTAGTTGGGGGATGAGGAAGAAGAGGCAGTGGTTTCGTTGGGGTGGATGGGTTGGATAGGGATAATGGGGTCGAGTGGCGGCTCCGGTGGGGGAGTGGGAAGGACAGAGTGAGACTGTGTTACCTTATCTATGGTTTGTTGTGCAGTATCGGCAGTATCAGCAATTGTGGATTCTACTGCTCTAAGCTTCGTCGAAAACATCCTTAACGACCTGTTCTTCATCTCTTTGTTTTTCCGGCTCCGATTGTTGCTCTGATGCCTCTTCTCACGAGCTTGTGTCAGCTTCAGTGTGATCCTCCTGTTCTTGTTGCCCTTCTGACGATGACTGCGCGGATGATTCGTGCTGCATAGATGTGGTAGTGTCATGTAAGGTTTCTTCGTCTTGCTTTTCTTGTTCCTTGTCATCTTCTTTATCTCCTTCGGCTGAACCTTGTGCTTCACTTTCAGATGAATTGATCCTGATTCTCTTCCGGCGGAAGAGTTGATTTACCTCCTCTTCATCTTCTTCTTCATCGTCCTCTAGAAGTTGTGCAGATTCCTCATGGCGCAGAACAGGACCTCGGGGTGGTGGTTGTGCTGCCAGTATGGCCGGAAACAGGAAGGATAGGATATGAGGGAGTCTCGATCTTGGCATTCCTCCCTTGTTTACCTGTTTGATGATTGCCACGCATTCTTTGTGAATGCGGTGGAAGAAGTACGACGCAAAATTTACAGGTTCTCGGGAGGCTATGTCTATGGCGGAGTAGAAGGGACGAGATATTCTATAAGTATGTTTCTGTAGGTTCAGGATAGCTACTAAGAACTGAAGGGCGGATCTCTCAAGTTCAGGTTGACAAAGGATCGCGTATTTGTTTGACGAATACCTAGGAAATAATTGTATCATGGTTGCTATGGGGAGGTTCGGGCCATTTTCCCGACCTTGCGAAGGGAGTCGAAACGACTCAGCAAAAGTTTGGAAGGTGATTACGGTTTTTGTAGGTAAGGATGTGATCGGCCAACTCTGCTCTGTAGCAGGTGTGTTGGCGATGGCGGAGATGATCTAGGCAAAGAAGGGGTGGGATTCCATTGAGTGCCAAGGCAGTTCAGCGAAATTGGATAGCCCACAGTTGCGTAGGAACTCTCCTACGTCGACAGGGAGTCCATCACAAAAAGCGGCATAGTTAGCCAAAGCTTCCATGGCGCAAACAGAGAAAGCAATCACAAGTACACAGAACATAGGGTACGCACAATGACATAAATCACACAAACACAATAGTGATTTTCGGTGAAACAGAAAAGGTTAAGTAGACGTGCTACAGTGGAGAGCAATCAAAATGACTAATCATCGTGCGACGTTGAGATAATAACTTCTTAACTTCAGTGTGCATGTATGAGTAGCTGGAAAGGGCACGGTGGCTGTGGACATAATTAAGTATCGAAACGCGGATATTTATAGACTTATTGTATTAAGCACACAAAAAAGAAAAGAAAAGAAAATAAAAGAAAAGAGAACACCAAAAGACGCGGCCAACCGCGAAACGTTTCAGTGTGGATTAGATGCTTGTTGATACGGCCGCAATTTTGATCCATTTATCACCTTTGGAAGAGGAATTCTGGTCAAAGTGGTCAACTGAAAAGTTGCTGGGCCCACTTGTTCAGAAATCCGGTAGGAACCAAACCATCGTAACTTGAATTTTCCAGCAGAGCGATTCGACTTTGCATTGTAAAAGAGTACAAGTTGTCCCACCGAAAAAATTGGAGTCTTTAGATATCGATCATGTGTTCGAGCTTGTCTTAGCTGTACTTCCTGAATAGTCAAAAAACTGTGCCATCGATGCTCGTCTAATTCTCTGAGTGTATCCAACCGAAATGACAGAGATTCTTCAGGTAGCAGTTTTTGAGTGATTGCTACTCGTAAACTTGGCACAACTATCTCCATCGGTGCTATGGCTTTCAATCCATAAGCTAGTTTGAAAGGGTTTAATCCTATTGCTACCTTGTATGTAGTCCGGTATGCCCACAGGACTGCAGGTAACAGTTGGTCCCATCTTTCCGGTGCTTCCAGAATGAGTTTTCGAAGCATATTCAACAGGGTCTTGTTCGTACTCTCAGCTAAACCATTTGCACGAGGATAATATGGTGAACTGAATTTATGCGTGGCTTAAAAGGAATGTGTGAGTAATTTCATTAAATTGTTGACAAAATGAGTGCCTTGATCTGTAACAAGTTCCAGCGGTAAACCAAAATGTGGAAAGATATCGTTCAGTAGACATTTTGCTACCGCAACAGCTGTAGCAGACCGTAAAGCCCAGGCTTTTGCCCATCTGGTAGCATAATCAATACATGTCAAAATATAATGATTATTACTGAGGATTGCTGGAGGTGTAATCGGTCCGATAAAATCTAGACCCCACTTTTGAAAAGGTCCCAATGGCAGGACAGGTTGTAGAGGGAAATAATGGCGTGGTAACGGTTGTCCAGATCTCTGACAATTATCACATTTTTTGACAAACTGCAATACATCCCTGTACATAGTAGGCCACCAAAGTCCACTCTGCAGAATTTTTCAGTGTGTTAAATCTGCAGTAAAATGTCCACCGAAAGGAATTTAGTGAGCCAAAGTAATAACTGAGTTAACTTCGTGTGGTGGAATACAACGAAGTAAAACTCCAGTGTGATCCATATAGTATAATTCCCCAGCAATCAACCAAAATCGACAGCTGAAAACTGCAATTTTCCTGCGTATTGTCGTAGAAGTCTGAGATGGAAGGCATCCATCAGTGAGAAAGGTCAATATCTGATCATAGTATGTAGATGGCATAGGTGGGTCTGTAATTTCATCATTAGTCGGTTTAGAAACATAAATTTCCGGTTGGATTAAATCTGCTTGAAATAACTCAGGTAAGCTTTCCTTTATTCTTAATGGGACGTGGATTTTCTTCATCTCCTAAATTGTAGGTGATCAGCTGATCTTCTGGAACATAGAATTGTCGAGGCTTCTCTGTATCCTCCGCTGGCTTAAAAAGTTGTTGTAGATCAGCGTCATCTATGGTAGCCTTATCTTCTTTCGTATCTTTTTCTGTTACAGACATCACCGTACAAACTACAGGATTCCAATTATCTACAACAGATTGTAGATCAACAGTTCCTAGGGAGATCAAGTCAATGTTATTTTTCAGAAACTCTTCTTCTTCTTCATCTGACAACCCATCTAACATATGGACTGGTTCTGCAAAATACGGTCTAGCATGCAATTCGCAAGGTTGTATAGCATCTAATTTTACAACATATTTACGATTGTTGTCTTTAAAAGTGAGTTCCTGTGCAAACCAATCTTGTATAACCTTAGCTTGGTTCAGCCAAGGACGGCCAAAAAGAAGATTATAATCAAGGGTGGATTCCGGTAATTCTAGGACAGCAAAAGTCATCTTGAATGTGGTACCCTGCAAAGTTATTGGTACATTTCGGACAAGTCCTACTGGATGGACTCTTGAGTGGTTAGCCATTCTGACAAAGAACTGAACTGGTTCGATTTCAGTACATCCTAACTTCTTACACAGTGCAGCAGTAGCAATGTTGACTCCAGATCCTCCATCAATTAGTACTTGTGTGATTTTATGATTTTTATACCATACCGTAATTAAAGGAACTGAATGATCGACCGTAGAACCAGGTTCCGGTTGCACTGTCGCTGTGGCTGGAATGCAAGAAGGTACAGGACTGAACTATTGTTGGAATTGCTACCGAACTCTTGGTACTAGTGCAAGTAATTGGCCCACAGGAAGAGTGATGGATGCTTTAGATAAAATTTCCCAGGCCTTTTGTGATTGAATGGTGTTTTCCATAGATTCTGAAGATGATGCACCGACTGAAGATGATGTGCCTGCTACTGAATTAGAATCTTGTTTTTGTGTTCCTTCCTTGGTTAGTGGAGCCTGGGTCACCGGAATAGGATCTGGAAGCACTGGAGGTTCGGCGGTGGTCCATTGACTAGCCTTATCATACATCCTTTGTTTTTCATGTATGCCTGGTTCAAATATTTCTGCTGCTGGTTGTAGTTGTTTATCGGATCGGGTCTGAATTACTGCAGCGTGCATTTCTACTGGTGTGATTTGTACTATATTATTCATTGGGTTTTGACGTTCTTTCTTCCTCTGATCATACTCAGCTGGATCCTTACAAAATCTTCTAATGTGGCCAAATTCACCACAAAAATGACAGCGCGGTGGTGGCAAATTAGGATTTTCCGGTGCTGGTCTGACCTGCGAGCGGTTTGCATTGTAGTTATTATTTCTCTATCCTGTGTAATTTCGATAACCTTGTTGCTGGTTGTTTCTCATTTGCGGAGGTACATAGTGATTGGCTGGCTGTCCTGGTTCCTGTATAATTGCATTCACTGTTGCGGTTCCCTGCACTTTAGTGTTGTATGCACAGTTCTTGGTGGTATGTCCGGTCGTGTTGCAGATAGCGCAAAACAACTGATTAAGTGCACAAGTGGCACTAGTATGGCCTGAATTCTTGCATGTGGTGCAGTACATCTGTCTGGTCAGGTCTTCAGCGACATTTCTATTTGCTTTTAACCACTCTTGATCTTCTGTAAATCCTCCAACCTTGTTCTCAAGCTGCAAAGCCATTGCGATAACTGCATCTAGTGTCATAGCTCCTACACAGCGTATGATCATTATCTGTTTAAGTTACGGAGTCAATCCATTGATAAACCATTGCGTGATAACGTCATCCGACAGGTTAGCATGTGCTGGTGGTAATTGCCTCAAATGAGTTCTGAATAGAGTGGCATACTCCTGCACTGTTTGATTTATCTTCTGTCTATTATTTTGCAAGTAGTCAAAAATTTCGGCTGGATTCTTCTTTAGCCTGAATCTTTGCAGAAATGCATCCCTTACTACTTCATAGGTGCCGAAATGATTAATATCATATTCTGTAAGCCATCTAGCTGCTTCATTAACCAATGTAGATTGGAAGACAATAGCTTTATACATCGGATCAGGTGGATGATTGAGCACTGCGTAACTTATCTCAAATGTGTGTACATGAGCATCAGGGTCATCACCTGGAAATCCACCAAATTCGGTGTACGTCACTCCTGTTGGAGTCGGCCTGGGAGGGCATAGTTGTTGTTGTTGCTGATGTTGCTGCTGCTTCTGTTGTTGTTGTTGTTGTGTGTCGTTCATCGTGCTGATGGTTGTATTGTGACTATCTTCTATATCCCGAGGCTGAGTATCTGGACCGTCGAAATCTGTATCGTCAGCTGGTGCACTTTCCGGGTCGATAATCTTGTTCAGTATGTTTCGAATCTCAGCTTCGAACAAGCTACCTTCCTGCTTGATGTCAACTATAGAAAAGCTTACTCCCAATAGCGGTGACTGGGCTGAAGATTCACCAAAAAATGGTAAACCGTCGCCAAAAAACTGCGATCTTTCAGCAACTGTTACCAAAATATCACTAGAATGTGTCGATTTTTCACCAATACAGTGTGCTTTTTCTCCCTTACTGATTTCTTTGGCTAAAGCGTTTCTATTCGTAAACAAATTGGAATCTTTACCCAATGTTGTTAAACTAACTTCAGGCCGCATCCTGGTAGATTCTAGAGTTACTATCTCTTCGACACACTGTGCCGAAATCGTACCGGAATCTACCACATCACATAAGCGATGCTTTTTAATATCTCTTATCTGGCGCTTAGGCATCGCTTATATGATGCAAGAGATCATCATGGCACGATAGTAGTTCATCACTTATGTGACATTTATACAAAATCCAAAATGTTAAACCACTCATCGATTGTCATTTATGCGCATCTGATCAAAGATATCTCCAATCTTCATACCTACAGTACGGTTATGAGCTCTTTTTGGATCTTTCTTTTCTAATCCCTCTCTTATTCTCTCTCTCTCTCTCTCTCTCTCTCTATATATATATATATATATATATATATATATATATATATATATAGAGAGAGAGAGAGAGAGAGAGAGAGAGAGACACACACACATATACACACACACACACACATATATATATATATATATATATATATATATATATATATATATATATATATATATATATATATATATATATATATATATATATATATATATATATATATATATATATATATATATATATATATATATATATATATAGACACACACACACACACATATATATATATATATATATATATATATATGCATACACATAAACACACATATGCACATGCACGTACACACATATACTTACACATATACATGCACATACATATATACATTTTATACACACATTGCAACTACATGCATATATATATATATATATATATATATATATATATATATATATATATATATATATATATATATATATATATATATATATATATATATATATATATATATATATATATATATATATAAACACATATATAATATGAATTGAAATATATAAATAAAGTAATAAAATACATGCTAAATAAAAATATCAATAAAAATCATTCAAACAAGCCTTTTCATTAATTAGCACCATAGAAACAATTCAAAACATAACTGGATTGCGAAAATATATAAATATAGAAAAAGATTGTATATCAATGTAGAAAGAATATACAATGTAATATATCAATCATTCTCATCATCATCATCCTCACCATCATGTCAGTCCTAATCATCATGATCATCATCAGGATTAGCCTCATCATCACGATCATCTGCATGATCTGATGTATCTGTAGTGGCATGATGTGTAGAGGTTTCAGCACTTTGTGATGATCCAAATCATCCTACCTATGTCTATCTCTCCACCTCTTTCATATTTGTCTCTCCATAATACTCTTGTATTACATATAAAAAACATAAATAAATAAAATATATAAAATACCAATAAAAATAAAATAATTATATGAAATTTAGTAATACTTACAAAAGAATTCGGATGATCTTGCATATACTTGCTCATACGTCGATATCCACAATGTGTAACAAAATCCATTTCCTTTTTCGTTGGATATCAACTAGAATCCTTTCGTTGCATTTAAATAAATAAAAAAGATTAATCATTAGTGTTTTAATTAAAATAAAAAATATACTCCAATAATATTTATACTTACAAATATAGCGACAAAACCATCCATTTGGCCTAAATGCAATGTATGACCTAACACCACTCTCCTCTTTTCAGTAACCTGCGTTTATTTAATGAAACAAAAATACAAAGATTAAATATAAAACATTGATAAAATATATAAGAATTTTATGTCGTAGTAATATAACATATTAATTTGTATACTTTTGCTAGGGAAAAGTGCCACATCTCAAGTGGTATGTTAGGGCTTCTCTTATTTTTGTCTACCATATAATATCTCCTGTTATTTTAATTTCAAACAAAAAAGATTAGAATATAAAAAAAACTTAAATTTATAAATATGCATATGCATACACTTACACATACATATTTACACTTATACATATGTAATTACACATGCACACACATACATGTATACACATATGCATATACATACACTTACACATATATACATACACTTATATATACATACAAATACTTACACATACATACATACATACACACACATACATGTATATTGAGAGCTCAAAGCAAAGATCAAGCTGAATCTTGTACCAACCATTAAGCATCAACAAGATCTCTTAGAGAGTAGTGACAATGGTATTGAGATACCATAAGTTGTGCTTCCTATGAGGACTGAATCAGATGGTGGTCATATGAGGAACAACAAAGAGTGCATTAGTGTGTTTTGGGAAGCATTGAGATTCACAAGAGAAAGGTGGATAAATGCTTTCAAAAATTGAGTAGAGGTGAGGAAGAACATGATAGACCTATTGATATGAAGAAGAAAGAGGCGACGAGATTGTACAGCTTGATGGGGAAATAGAGTTATTGGAGGTGCAATCTTACAATTTACATGAAGTTCACACGTGGAATCTCATCAAATCTCATTGAATCTATTCAATCTGTTAACTCCATATAAATCCTAAGCTTTTATCCGTAATGACTCTATTTCCTCTTCAAACTGTGCAATCTGATCCGCCTCTTTCTTCTTCATATCAATAGGCTTATCATTTTCTTTCTCCCCTATACTCAATTTTTGAAAGCATAGATCCACCTTTCTCTTGTGAATAGCAGAATGCACTAATGCACCCTTTGTGGTTCCTCGTATGACCCATCATGTGATCGTGTTCTCTTAGGAAGCACAACATCTCAATATCATCATCAATGTTGTCCAAGAGGAACTTATAGAAATCCACTTTTTGAGATAATAGCATCATGAGTGACTTGGAAACTTACAACAAAAGAGATTCAAACAGGTCAAAAAGGATCTTACTTTTTATGATATAGTTCAATATTTTTTCAAGCACATAATAATGAATTTTTTTTATACGTTATTTTGACAGTTGATCGATTGTTAATTTGAATCATTTGAATGCATATCAAACAATATGTTCTCCTTTATTCGACTAGAATATATGTGAATCCCACCATAGAGATGAAAACATGTTCTTTTAAGTTAGAAAATGAAGCTTAGGGTATGCCTAAAGTTTTACTTATAGCTCTATTTTTGAGGACAAAATTTATCTCATATATGTATATATGTGTGTATATATATACATATATGTATTCATGTGTGTTATATATATACATGTGTTAGTATGCATATATGTGTGTTTTATATGTATGTATGTATGTGTATGCATGTGTATGATATATGTATGCATGTGTTAGTATACACACGTCTATGTATGCATGTGCATTTGTGTGATATATGCAAAGTGTGTTTATAATTGTGTATCCATGTATATGTATATATGTGTGCATGTAGGCATGTATGTGTGATGTGTATGTATTTAAATATGTGTTATATATATATATATATATATATATATATATATATATATATATATATATATATATATATATATATATATATATATATATATATATATATATGTATGTATGTATTTATGTATGTATGTATGTATGTATGTATGTATGTATGTGTGTGTGTGTATATATCTTTATATGTATTATGGTCCTTGTTGATTCAAGGAGCTATATATAGAGGCATAAGGTTGGGAGGACAGACATCTCTCTAGTAGGTGGTGGGAGGACTAGATGAATGTATATATATACTTCAAACATATGGCAAACACAACAAACTCATGACTCAAGTCGATCTACTATATTCTATGTGTTATTTATATAGATACAGACATAAATATAACAAATAAAAGCAATGCATATCGTGCATTATCAGGAATATGTGCCATACGTATCTGCATCTCTTTCAAACACCATTTATGCGACCAACAAGTGCAAAATTATGTCTCTAGTGAACTTAGTACATACTTTTTATCTTTCTCATCAAATGCACTACATAAGAAAAAAATAATATAAGTAAAAAATAAAATATTTATCTCAATTTATATGTAAACTTATACTTACTTCCAATTCAGGTGAACAAAATGCAGGTAGGAGTTACATAAAGCTCTCATTCTTCTTTTAAACTCCAACCCATGCCTCATATATACTATATTTCCCTCAGGTTCTATGTCGCACTCCAGCCCTAGGCTACATATGCATGTCCTTATAGGCATCTCAGTTATGGTGGCATGAGCTGGAGTTGGTATAGGTGTCTTAAAAATAAATAGATAAAAATTAATAAAAACATGTGTTATAATATCATAAAGAATATTAATTTATGAAAAAAACATACCTATGGGTAGATAAATCTCTTCCTGCCATTAGGGGAAAAAATGAACCCTCCATGGGCCTTTTAGATTCAAGAGTGATTAGTGATGGACCAATCAGAAGAGGGTGGTGGCCATAATCTATACCCTATAAAATGCTAGGTTGAAGGGGGGAGAGGACTCATATTTCTCCCTTATTGAATGAGCTTCCTGTAGAGAGAGAAGGAATCTCGTAACTTAGTTGGGCCCAAAAATTCAAAATTTCTAAAAAGTAAAAAAAACTCATTATAACACTTGAGAATGGAACCCCCATTACCTTTTAGGGTCAAAAGTACTCTTTTTGACCCCAAATTCAAAATCCATGCATGTTTTGAGTTGAAAAAAATAGCTTTTTTTCAAAAATACGCAAAAATGAGTTATTTCCCTCCTAAACCTCACATTTTCATACCCATGTCCCAAAAAGGCATCTTTTCCCAGTACTTTCACTCTATAGCACACCATTGAAGCTCCTATTTCTAGATTCCAACCTACCTGCATCTCCTACCTAGAATTATTCTTGTAGGTTGAAGACCTTTAGCTTCAATGGCAACATCTAACGTTTCTAGGCAACCAAAAGATGAAATCCTCACATTTAGATGTCACAATATCAAAGCTACAAATGGAGAATGGGTATCACATGAGTACTCGAAAGGTGCATGGGTGTACATGCAACCCTCTAGAGTTGGGCCTCATTGAGTTAGAGATCATGGAGACTTGGATCTTCATTGGAAGGAAAGTTACTTAACTTCAAGAAGCACAGAGACAATGGGATGGTTGCTATTGTACAACATGTTCTTACAATGGTAACTATGAAACTTGAAAACTCTATTAGAATGAGATATCTTGTGAATTGTAAGTATTACGCTACAATATTGTATGTTTTCTAGTGTTCAGTATATTTTTGAACTATTCAAATATGATTTTGTTTGTTTTAGATATATTTCCTTCTACTTTGGTGGAAGAGCAACCACTTCATAGTCTTATAGGTACTTTCCATGCATTGCATGCAGATGTTGGTGCACTATTCTTTCCAGAAATATCTCGTGCTCAACTTTACCATGATAGAGTTTTCTTTTACACACATAGATATGTTGTACCCTATACAATGAATGGTTTTGGAAGGTTAGAGAGAACTGAAGTACATTCTCATCTTAGCTTCGAGTGGCCAAAACCTGATATATGGTTCGTATCATCTTTGAAGCACAAGATGGTAATGGATATACATACCTCTTTGAAATTCACAAAAGTGTCTAGATCTATAGGTTTGCACTAGCCTTTTCCCATCCATTGTTTTGTATATTATTCCCAGTATTTTCATTCCTAGAGACTTCCACCATGTTCATGTGTACAGATATCACATATGAGCAAGTCGAAAGTCTTCTTGGTGAAAATTGGGGTTTGATAGAAGGAATTGAAAAAGGTCATAAATATCTTTGTAAAATAGGTGGAATAGGTATAGGATTTTGATATTTGAAACAATGTACTTCATTATACATTAGATTCTACTATGATCGTTGGATGTGAAAACTTGGCAAATGGATGCCATTTCAAAGTTCAAAGGGATCTTTACATTCATTTGAAATAAAACTTAGATTGCCCAACAACAAAACAGAAACAATTTTAGTGAATCATCATTGGACCTCGACTAATTTAAGAGAACATTTGGTGATTATGGGGTTTGAAGGAGTAACTCAATCCAAATTTAAAATACAAGGACATAAGGTGAGAAATGTTTTGTGCTTTTGTTAAAGTAATTTTTCGATTATTGCTTATTTTACTTTTATAACTTCAATTTCTTCCAAATTGATTACAAGTGGGAAAAAGATTAGAATACAAAATGAAAGTCCTTGTAGATTAGAGCAAAGATGGAACATAGCTCTCATTGTTAGAGATCTTTTGCAACCTGATAATGTCACTTTTTGGGTCCTAGTCATTGTATCTCATGGTTTTTGCACTTCCAAGAAACTTGTAAAAAGTACGACAAACAATTCATGTTAGATATTGTATATACCTTCTTATTTGCAATGGTAATTTCAAAACTTTTGGATTGTCAAAAGTCTATGTTCACTACTTTGGAATATGGTTTGTCATGTTTTTTTGTTGTGTTATGTTTAAAGATTTTCTTTGAAGCAAAAAAATTCATATCCTTTGGTGTCGTGCATTATTTTGTCATCAGAAACACATTTTTTGAACTTTCACTATTTTATTATGTACTTTTTAAGTGCGTGTAGTCACTTTAAAATCTTGAAACTGCTATAAAAACGGGTTCTATGTGCTCATTTCTCACATTTGCACTCACAAAGAGCTAGAAAGTGCAGACCAGCCAATATAATTGTTATAGGAAGCAATGGCTATGAGCACTTCCACTCCCATCAAATCTCATTGAGATCTATTCATGGACTTTTTGCGTTTCATGGCTATTGCTGAGGGTGCAGGGCACCTGTTCAATGACACAATGCCCTCAATTAAACAATTAAATAAGAAGAGGAAGATGGGAAGAAAATGTATTTCCTATGTTGCAACAACAATCTTTTTTGTCAATGAGGAGCCCGAACCTGCACCCATGGACCTACCCCATCTTGTCACTAGGGGTTTTTTAGATGACAAAAGGGAACCCTAGACAGAAGCTCTCAACTTATTAGAAGAGAGTCAAAACATTTGAAAACAATTTCAACAAGGGGTAGTGGACAAATTGAAGGAAGCAAGTAGTGCATAGAATAGTCCATCCTCCAACTTAGATCCCGTGGAACCCTCTCTACCAGAGGTAGAGATCGAAATGTTTTCAGTTGTACTTATTGACGGAGAAGAACTTTTGTTCCTGCATGATATTGATAAAGCATTTGGTCTATGACTTGCCGAATGCCTAGGTATTCTTTGCTCGACCTTCGATGTTCCCATGGACAACACTTCTGAAAGAATTGAAAAGACAACCATTCCCTTTGGTAATTCTGTTGCAGACACCATTGCATTTGTGTGTGAAGAGATTTTAAGTGATGCCAATCAAAATGCCACTAAAGAAGATCTGGTCGTAGCAAGGGAAAGAATTTTGGAGAAGAAGGTTCCAACATCCCCTATTGTGGAACAAAGTGGCATGGCCCACTCTTCCATTCCACTAGATGCAATGGGAAGAGGAGAGGATGAAGGTAGGCTTCAAGTTGTAAGTATCTAATGACATTTATGATTGTCTCATATTCGTATAAGATGTAAGTATCTAATGAATTTCATGATTGTCTATGTGTAGGAAGCAATTGAAGTTGATAAATTTGCAGCAAGGACTGGTGGTGACTATGTTTCCCTTGGTAGTGGCTCTTCCTTGGCACACTACATTGGGAAATTATCAAAGGAAGATTTTATTATAATCCACAAGGACTTTTCCCCTCAAGGACACTTCATGACTTGGTGTCTGAAGGCCTTGAGCAAACTTTTGTGCCTATCTACAATAATGCAAGGGACCAACTGTGTAATTTTGGTTGGGAAGTCCTCTATCCTTACTACCCTAGGAGTTAACTTTAGAGGAAAAATATTAGGTCAAATAGGAATAGCTTTAGGTCTTGGATTGATAGACCCCCATTTAATATCCTAAACAGTTTTGACTTATCAATTGCCGCTATCTTTTCAAAAAAGAAAGAATGTAGTGGAGAGGTTCAAGGCCAAGATTCAATTGTAAAAATTTTATAATACCAATAACTCTTTTTTCAATCCATGTACATTCAATTGTCTATTGTGTCTTTATGTTTTTGACAATCTCATAAGCTTTGCATAGTTTAATCACTCTTTTCCAACAGTTCTTTTAAGCGTTGTTGCCCAAAATGCTTGTATTGGCCTAGGAATGCAAAAGAAATGGTCTTCCACAAAAACGTGGGGATGCGCCCTGCAAAAGTTTTACACGGCCCATCCCCGCATTTCTATAGAAGGCCTTTTTTTGCATTGTTAGGCCATTGCATGCACTAGTTGCCCAATATTGAAAGTCTCTGTCCCTCAATTACAACCTAAACTTGGGGAAGTGTGGAAGAATCTTCTTATGTGCAATGATTAGAGTATATCTAGACTCCTCTAGGTGCATATAAGCATGCAGCAATTTATAAGTACATTTGTTTTGCAAGGCCCATCCCCGTGTTTCTGTGGCATGCCTTCTTTTTTGCATTTCTAGGCCATTCCAAGCAATGTAATCACCAAATAAACACCCCATGTACATGAAATATTTCATTAACTTGATAAAATGTGTGGAAGACTAGGATACTCATGTGCAATGACTTCAAAGACACTTTTAGATACATAAGAGAAAGAAACTTCAAAACCTGTACAGTAAGAGAAAAACATCTGGGAGAGCAAATATAATAAGAAGAAGATTATATTAATCATTTGGGATATAAAAAAAGTTCTCCAAACAAGAGAGTATCAATGTTAAGGGTTTTTCCCTCTAATCCTTCTAGCTAGTTGCATATCTTTAGGTTGTATCTCCACTCTCTTTGCATGGATAGCACACACGTTAGAGTCCTCCAACATTGAGGTAACATACACCTCCGCAACTTCTTGGAGGGCTTCAATGGCTATCCCTTGGATATGAAGTCCAGCGCAATAGCTTTGGATCTCTTCCTTCACATTTCTTGCAAATGACCTTCGTGGAATAAGAAGCTCCACAGACTTTTGATAATGTCAAATCTCTGCAAAGGCTATGGTTTTGCTTTCTGCACCTTTGGGATGCTCTTGCATTTGGGGGGATGTTGGGTTGTGGTTGGTTGTGGTGACGACGTGGTTGATAGTTCTTCTTTCTTCTTGGAGCACACCAAGATAGTCCTACCTCATCATTTACCTGCTTTGCTTGACTTTTCTCTCTTTCTTCATCGTTTGGTCTTTATCCTTGCCCTACAGGGAGTGTCTTGCTTGTGTTACTGATGGTTCATGGGGATATGATCATGGGTCCATGGTGGCTCATTAACACTTTCTTCATCCAGCTAGGAACTCTCTAAATTTGATGTTGTCTCCAATACAACTTCTCTCCATCCACGTTTTCTGGGCCTTGACTTTAATGATGTCCCATGTTGGGGCTCATCATCAGATATAGAAGCAGATGATTGCATTTCTTCTGTTACATCTCTTGCTTGTTGTTAAGCCTCATCCCCCCCATGATGGAATGTTGCCACAGTGTGTCCCTACACCCGAGTTTCGTCTAGAAGAGTGGCTTGTGGTTCGACGTTTCTTGTGGGGTGTCATCCATGGTGGGCGCTGAGTACCTTGCACATGGCTAGGGTAGATGAGATGATCATTTCTAGCAGTCTATTTTGTGTGTGCCATTCTCTTAGCATGTAAAGTGGTAAAATGAAGAAGGACACCTTTATTTGTAGCCTTTCACTTAAGATTTATCCTATTCACATTTAAATGGATAAATATTAGTTTTAAAACATTAAAAGAATATTCACAAAAACATTGAAAGTTTATTTGAAGAGAAAGGAGTTATAAAAACCTGAAAAATGATTTGATAAAAAATAATGCATTTTAAGAGTTGGGAAACTATTTCCAAGCAGAACCCTCACGGACTCTTTGTGCACACCATTGGGCATGATGTAGCGGTCTTGATGATGACATCCACTTCTCTCTTGCAATATCATGTTGTATGTTTCTTGTAATCTTTGCTATTCGTGACTCACATGCTTCTTCCATTACATATTTTCTAGAGAATTTCATAAGAAAAAATGAGTTGAACATTTCTTCTAGATAGTTTTCTTGTAGTAGACCACCTCCATGATGGGTGTTTTTAAATTAAACACCTCTAGCCCTATACTGTGACTTTTCCATTCCTTGTGTACTAAAAATGCAGTGATCCATATCCATTCATAAATATGCCCCATGTGCAAAAAGAATATGCTAAGGTCTGGTCAATAAGATATATATGTGGCATTTAAGACTAAATAAAAAATGTAAACAAAACTTATTATGTAATGTGTAATGTTGCTTTCTCCCCACGATAAGATGAATGACTGTGTAAACTGTTGGTGTAGGAAAATCACCAATTGATGATTAGAAAAAGGTTTGAAGTCAAAGAATGAAGCAAATATCAACATGTGAAACTTGACGTTTAGTGCATGGTCAGAAGATGAAGACTTGTATATACATGTATACTAATCTTGTATTTAGTTCATAAAAACTTTGTATCTATGACGAGTTGAGGTGTAAAAATCTATATATACTTGATATAGATGTATTGCAAGTAGGCCTGATGATGAGTGAAAAGTCTTAGAAGTCATTAGAGACTTTAGAAAGTGAGAAGAACATGACTTATCAATGAGATATATGTTTTCTCTGAATAGAAGAACATTGCACCTTGATCTTTTGCTCAGTGATCCTTCTGTGTTTATCCTTTTGAGGAATGCTTTTGTACAAGTCTAGTTCTACAGTTGAGTGACCTCTCTACAAGTTTTGAGAGTTTAATTGTAATCAGGCTAAGAGAATTATAAGTAAGAATATTTACATGTGTAAACGTGAAGAAGTGAAGCTAGGTGCTGGCACATATTTGATGATAATGTTTTGATCTGATCTCCATCCACAGTGTAAAGTTTTGAGCAAATAAGCACTCATTCTTTAATTCAAAGGTAAGCTACTTATGGCTAAAAGAATTTGAATAAGCGGGGTTTACTTTGGGAGAACTATGTATTAGAAGTTGTAGGTGTCAAAGTTGACTACACAGAAGAATAGTTTCAAACATAGGCACATTGTTTGGAGAAAACATCACAATTTACCAATATTTTTTAGAAGTTCTAACTTGGAGAAGGTGCAAAATCTTTAGCCAACCCCGCATACAAAGTTTCATTGAAAACTTTACACATTTGGTCAGTCAATAAGTGGATTAAGTGTAGCAAAATTTTTTGAGTATTCACTTTCTTCACAATTAGTTCAAATCTTGATAATTTGGAAATAGATTTCCAAAATTGGTTGAGGTTATGAGTTTTTCTTGATATAGAGGTGCTCTAACATCAAGAATAGCTTACTCATTTGGAGATAAACACTCTCCATCAGTGGTATCAGAGGAGGAGTCATCAAATTTGAAGAAAGGAGGACCCTGACTGTTGTAGATACACAGAAATCAATCCTTGAAGATTCAAAAAGTGAAGGTTGAAGTGAAAGCTAGAGATGGAGGCTTGAAGCTATCAAGAGGATCAAAAGGATTGTCTATCAAACATGCAATTATTCCTCACCTTTGCTCTTGTAGAATAGTTAAGGATGCTTGGGATACATTTACCACATTGTACTAGGCTAGGAATGAGGCTTATGTTGCTTACCTCCAAAAATAGTTGAACAGTGAGCATATGAGTGAGGTGATTCTATGGACAGTTTCTAATAAAG
>CM035434.1:7176626-7189126 GCA_020310875.1 Ceratopteris richardii
CTAACTTGATATTCTAGGTTTTGATTTCTCTACATGATTGTTTCGTGATCTCATGTTTTTTCATAAGAAACTTGAAAACCTTTGATAGAATATCCATTATTCTTTACTAGGGTTTTCAAAACAAAAACCAACTATCATTCCAAGTTCCTGAATTTCTCAGAATCAAGTCTAATTGGTTATGTTGGATCAATTTACAACGATAAGAGTTGTTTACTTCTTGTCTTTAGATTCCTTTCTAACTAAAGCTTTAAGTAGCTACATTGAGGATTTTTTAGGGATCTCTCTACTGCTTAAGTCTAAGCATCCACTCATGCTTTTAGATTTCACTTTTAAGAAATCCCTTTAAGGATAGGTAAAATTTTACCTTGTACCTTCCACAGAATTAATTACCATTGATATACTTGTAGACTACATACTTGGAATTTGTACTCTGTTCAAACTTGGAAGAGCTTAGTTATTTCACACTTTCCATTGGATGAATGGATCTTGAGTAGGTTCACTTGTTTAAGAGAGCACATTGACTTATACTTAAGTCTAGTGCTGAGATCTTTGGCCATATAGATGAGTGACCAAACGGTGTCTGTTTTCAGATCTGTCTGAACCGGCCGCACCCTTAGATCATAGAATTACTTTATTACAACTTGGTTCTTTAAACGTGTAACTGTTTAGTAATAAATAAATGTTGTTAAGTCTTAGCCTTTTGAAGTCTACACAAAAAGCAATCACACATAGCACACATATAACATCATACCAAGAAAAATGATTTGATGCGAAATCCCTCAACCATCTAGCAACTTTGCCCCCCAATGTAGGCTGAACGACTTCGCATTTATGGGCATCATTGAGCTCACCTTCCAACATAACTTATTGTGTATCAAATAGCGAAACATGAACATCTAGATCATCATCCTTCTTGGCACTAAGGTGATAAAACTATATTCCAATGATTCTACGATGTGAAACCACCACACATGTAGGAGTTTTGCAAATCCTCCACTCCTCATCTACAGGCACCAAAGGAAAGAAACCCCAAAATTCATTCCCCAAAATTTAATAATCTTCATCCAAAATTGGATTAGCAATATGATGAAAGTGGCATATGCTCCGTTCTATGTAATTCTATCTCTACCTTGAACTAATCTACTTGAAAAAATCAAGAAGTCCCAACATCGTTCTATAATCCTAGGGTTTCTTGTTCTTCACCCTCTCCGATTCACCACTTGGCCACCTACCTCTAATCTCTTTCATGTATACATTTGCAGCTTCATATGGTGAATGTTCTTCTAGGGTTTGTGTCATCAATGGGTAGAAGACTACTCGTTTCACTAATAATGAAAGCAATTGCTTTGAAATACACACACTACCCAAAATCGTACTATCAAATCCTTCTCTAGCTTCAAACGTAGAGGCTTCCATTATGGATACTTTCTTATGTTCTTTACTAAAGTGAGAAAATAAAGTATCGAAATGCATTCCCATAGCATCCCTCCATTGATCAACCCCAAAAAAAAAAATTTACGATATGAACTCTTTCTCATCTCTCTTTGGAAAATCAAACAGTTAATAGATTATCTATGGATTACAAAATAAGATCCACAGAACTGGAGCATCCATCGACAGCCTCCAAACAACTTCTTCCACAGCAAACCGTCACATGAGTGAAAAGATAACATCTTCAATGATAGTGCCAAAGTGCGTTGATGTTGTATAAGCATCACCCACTTCAATTTTCAATTCGGTGATCTATCTCATAAAACCAAAATGTGGGCACAACCTACACATATCAATGGAGCTTCAACATTTGAAGCATGTCATGAATCTACACACAAGATCGAAGGAAATCACCCACCGAGCAAGCACACTAAACTTCAATCAACACACATAGACATAAAAACCACACAAAAAGAAGGTCTCAAGCTAATATGAACAAGGAAGAAGAAGCAAATCAATGAGACTCAAAATTAGTGTATTATCTAATTTCTACATCTCTATTGCTATTATATATTTTTTTTCATTATTGATTTGACATTCTTTTCATTGTTCCTATGTTTGTGTGCGAATGTGTTCTACTTTAATATATGTAAATATCTAGATAAAAGAAATCTTAGAATACAACACCCCACCCTCAAAATCTCCAACTAATTATCCAAGGATTGCTCAAAGTCTTAATGTCCCACTTAAGTGAAGAATCCATGTTGTGAGCTCGAACATTGGCTCAATCCTTGTTTGTATGGCAAATAGAAACTATTTGATCAGAAGGTAATTAACTATGAGGAATCTTTAGGAATAAATAATAAATAAATGTGTTCTACAAACAAGATTTAAGTTTATAGAATTAGTTCACGTCCCATTGTTCTAGTGGTTGAGTCTTTGGTATCTTGAGGCGGAGGTCGAGAGTTCAATTCCTGGGCTAGATATGTAATGTCTAAGGGTAGTATAAACCAGTTGAAACCAATTGTGAATAATGTTGTTTAACCCTTGCTTTGTGGGATACGGGGGGTCCCGTGGGTACTATGCTCATTCACTTGTACAATTGTTCTTTCAAAGTTAAAGCTCAGGTGAGTAGACGCTTGTCGAACCTCTATTTAAAAAAAAATTTATAGAACTTGAAGCTCTTCTTTCACTACGTGTGTGCATTGAGCAAAAAAGAAAAGGTTCTCGCACCATGATACTAAGAGAGAATGGAGATAAGTATTTCAAATACAAGGAGGACCATTAATTTAGTTTCTCATACCACTTTGTACATGTCGTCTGCTTCCAATTACGATAATGGATCGAGTAAATCCAAAGATGGCCTTTGGTATCAAAGTGTGGAAAAGGGATGCTCGCACAAAAGGGCTTTAACATCTGTCAAGAATATGGTCCCAAGAAGGTGAAATGAAATCAGATTCACGAAACATCCTTTGCATCTCCGTCCCTTTCTGCTTCCACTTTATCTTCATATGAATTGAATTAAGCTGTACGTTTGCAACACCAACACAAAGGAAATCGGAAATAGCTTCATTTTATTTTTTTCACATGATCTGCTTGCAGAAGAATGCCTGCCATGCAGGAAATTATCTGTAAAGGAAATGCCGAAAGCCCGTCCGTACTATCCTCCTTTCAGAGTTCAATCTTCAGACCTTTGCTTTGTGATTGTTTTATTTCTTTTTCTGGCGAGAAACACTTTGAACGTGACGATAGCTTGAATACTAACTTTGTCTTCCCGTGATGCTGACAAACTTTTGATGGAATGTCTATGATCATACGAAAGACATGAATTGCAGAAGATACCTTATACCTTGCAATAATTCATGCTTTAAGATTCGCAGATGCTAAGGGCTGTCAAGGATTCGATCGCCGAAAAGTTTACCCCATTTTACAGAAATGAAGGAAATCCTCTGGGCCAGAAGCTATGGCGCCCTGTGTAACCTTAAGCCCTCCTTGCCCTGCACTCTGATGTAAGCTTTACTATGATCCATTCCCTTTTTCAGGGCCTTTGTAATTTATGGCTTTTCGTAGTTCTGGGGGCTGCCCTCTGCACAGACTGCAACAATCCTGTATTAATATATTTCTGTTTTGTTGTTCTCTCCAAAAAAAACAGGCATTTTAGTGGGCTTTCATAACGGATAATTACGAGAGATGATGTTCATGCAGGTTTAATGGTGCAGATCCTAAGCACTCAGAGAATCCAAAGTCTTTTCGTCTCTGTCCTTGAATTGGCACAAATGATGACAGTGTTTCCGTTAGACAAGATGATCGAAAGATGTCATCTGTCCGTCCCTGGAATTTATAGTGAAAACGCATAAGCGAAAGTTTTCTGTGACGAACCTGAAATCCCTAGGAATGAGTTCACAATGGAGCAGGTAACTTTTTGGAGTAATAGACAGGTTGCTGTACAGCTGTTATTGTCTGATGTATTTGTCGTGTAGATGATAGACACGTAGTTCGAGTTTCTATCCTTTCATTAAGAGTACTAGTCGTAAATCCGCCTGCCTGTAAACATTTCAGATGAGGCCTGTAACCATGGAGCTTTTAGGTAGTCTCTGAGATTGCGTAATAACACAGACACATACGGACTCCGGAGGAAACAGACGATCGTGGAGAGAAAAAGACCAAAAAGTCTTTTCAGGCGGTGAAAGTACAAGGTTATTAGCGAACTAGTCCCTTCCAGGTGCATAGCGTACAGGGTTGATAAAAAAAGTCTTTGTTTAAATTCTGATAATGGCAATACAGACCACACTGGTCCTTGCCATGGGAGCATCTGTTCTAAAGTAAAAAGCCTCATACTTCGTCCCGCGATACTACTGTAATAGAGATTTATTTAACTATATGTGTTTATCACACCGAGGTGAGATACCTTAAGCGAAGTCATGCAGCCGGATCCGAACAGGTCTAAAGACATCCTTTATAGGGCCGGAGCAGACTTCTGGCCGTGCAGACCAACACATAGTCAAGGGAGGATGAAAACCAGAGCTCAAAGAACCGTGAATGGCCGAGGGAGAAAGCAAAGGAACTGTGGATTTCTCCACTCTGAAGGTCATATTTAGAATGTGCTACCCGTTCTTTTCGTTCTGTCTTTCGATCCTTTGGCTGAATATGTGGATGGGGTCGAGGATTCCTGTCCATCTCCCGGATGAATGTGTCTCGTCTTGTCAAATCTTCGGGCTCCTCGAGCTACTGAGCACGGACTTCTCTTTATTTCGTGTCATATTTGTCCTCTGGTCGCTAGAAACCAACTCCGCGTATGTACATCGATCACGGGAAGCTGAATCTTATGACCTGCAGGACGCACTGTATCATGGGAATGTCAGAACTCATCACGTTCCTTCGAATATTGTATTCGGCGTTCCTACACAGAAAACAAGTTAACGAAAAGATAAACGAACAGATGAACAGATGAACAAATCAGAAAACAAGTCAACCAAGAGACAAATGAACAGATGAACAAATCGAGACTCAGGAATTGTGTGTAAGATAGAGAAGCCATTGTGGACACATCAGGTCAAGCTACAGGACTGAGTACCTTGCGAAACCAGCCTCTTCCTTCGAATGCCGATAACAGTTTACCATTCCCCACTAACCGTTTCGTTCTTTTCTCCACTAGATTGTCGCCTTTGTGGAAGAAACTTTGGATGGTTTCCTCATCGCCAAGGTCACGGATGCTCACAAACTCAGAATAAGTACAATTCAAAGCGTCTCAGAAACTCGGCAATCTCGGCAAACTCAGTTCTTCTGCTTATTTCTGCACTTTCCATTGCAGAAATATGGCCATTTGCACCAAATGATCATTCTCTTTTACGAAACGAAACTTGGTTTCCTTTTGATGGGTCCATCACATCCTCTTATGAATCTAAACTAATGTGTATTTCTTTTAAGGTATACCTTGCTATTCCCTATCTAATGTAGAGCGTGCACTTAACCCGTTATTTGGCTTACTTGGAAAAACAAGATGAGTTGAAGAAGTTTTGCCTCATCGGACAAGTGTTACATTCCAAGCCTCCTCTTCAATCCTTGCATCAATGGTTTAGAAGCCTTGTTGTTATCAAGTGTCAGTTTCTGCAAGCAAACCACCCTTCCAAAGCTTTGCAAGTCGATTCTTGGAAAATCTGGTGTGCAACTTTGTGTCTACTCAAGTGGTTCCGAATTTCATGCAGCCAAATAAGTCGAAGCATGCAGCCAAATAAGTCGAAGCCTTTACAGTAGCTGCTCTTGGTCAAGCTCCCTTACCTTTTCTACTTCCATTATAGATCTATTAAGGAGATTGTGCAGCCCAACGCTTAGCTTATGGCCTCTAAGGAAGATGTCAGGGGATTTGTCTATGAAGTTTAGTTGCACTCCTTCAATGCAAGATGACACCCACATGTTTGTGTTGCAGCATACCTAAAACAAATAGATATTGATGAAACAAAACCCTTGGAGGATGAGGTGTTCTATAAAAACTTGCAAAATGTTTGCTTTCATTGCATGTTCTCTGAAAACTTTTGGAAGGCTTGCTTTCACTATGGTACACAGGGCCACAAGATTAAAGATTTTCTATTGAGGCTGAAATCCATTAGGAAGAAGAAAGAGAATGAAAATACTTGGGTCAACAAAGAAAATACAATGACCCAAAGAAGTGGACCTTGTGTGCTGGAGCTTGAAGTCTCTCATTGGATTCAGAGAAATTCCAAGAAACACAATTCACTAACCCCAACTATGGAGGCTTTAGAGAAGTAAGACATGAAAGGAGAAGAATCTTAGATATTATCGAGAGATGTCCCTCTCCCTTGGCCCAATATAGAAATATTTTTTGTAATTCAAAAAAGGAGATCAGTTGAATTGACTACCTAAGGGGAATGAACCAATTTTTTACCTCTAATGATGAGAAAACATTTAAGGATTATTCAGCTAACAAGAAAGAAAATCTAGAAGGGTACATCACAAGCAAAGAGGATAGATTCTCCACAAACAAACAAGATAACCCCAATCGTGAAAGTTTGATCATTGGGTCCACGATATCTCATAGGATTTTGGATTCATTCACTATGAAGGCTTCTCAAAAAGGGAAACTTTATATAGATATCCATTGAAAGTGCCTCTTATAGGGTAGAATTTTTTGTCAAGATCCTTACATGTCAAGAGGAAGAGATGGAAAAAAAAAAGAAAAAAAAGGGACAAGAACCCATCTTGTAATGATCATTGACATCAATAATCATTTATTTCAACATTGGAGGGATTTCTAACCCCTAAAGTGATTTTGTTATTAGTCAATGGTTTCTTGATAAAAGCCTCAACCTAGACTTCATCTATCTTCGAAGGATAAAAAATTCTTAAAGATGTAAAAGAAGCAATGGACTGTAAGATCTCAAAAATGAAGAATAGAATTGAGCTTTTGACCAACCAAACCAAGGATCTACAATCATTGAAAGGTGACCATGAACATGAGGTAAGATTCCAAGGTGTGTCTACACATACGTCCAATAAGTAGTCATTTGATCTTAGAAGATTCCCCCTAGAATTACACCTAGAAAATCAAATAATGTTCGAAACCAACCTCCAAGATGTTTCTAGTGTGATCAATATGGGCATATGTTCTGGGATTGCATGGCATATGAAAGTTCATATAGACATAAATTAGTAAATGAACATGAAAATAAAATTTGTAGCTAACAAGACCAATCACGCTTATATTTGAATATAGGAAGAGGTGGGATGAAGGAATACTTTGATGAGACAAAAAACTAGACTACATCCATTTTGAAAATTATGGAAACCAAAAAGACATGAGGATAATAAGTTTGATGAACAAATCATTATGCCATCTATTCAAAATCAAGAGAATCCTATTGAAGAAAAAAAAAGCCGACAAATAAAAGTAGAAAAACAAAACATTGAATATATATTGAAAGAACAAATGGAAATAGATAAAAGAAAATCTGATAAAGAATTCAAGTGGAATCAAAGAAAGATCAAGATTTATATGTCTCATTTGATCCAAAACTTTTAACTAATAAGAAATTATTTAATCAAGAAAAAGTTATGAAATTACAAGCTAAATTAAATTTTGATATGAACAATCAAAAGAATAAATAGATCAAACAAGAAAAGAGTAAACAAAAAATTCAAGTAAACACAAAACATGATAAATGAGTGAATGAAGCAAAGAAACAATTGCTTGATGATATTACAAAGCAAATCAAGGGAAATATAAAGATGACTTTAAAGCCTTCTACGAATTTCAAATCAAGCAAGAGAAGTAAAAATATGTCTTTCCAAGTTATATTAGCAAAGATTGAGGGATGATAGTATGATTGAAGAAGAATCACAATGAAAAAGTATGAGATTTATCAAGAAGTACTCAAAGATGTTGATGAAGAAAGTTAAAATTAGGTGAATGTACTTTTTTCGATTTGTCTATGTTGAATTTTATTTTCTATATTGATTTTCATGCATATCATGCTGCATTTCATGATATTTTGGGCAAATAGAAAAAGGTATTTAATGTGATAAGAAGTAATTAGAGATGCTAGTAGGGATGTATGAACTTGAGAGAGCATGATCAGATACCCTATGGCCATTATGAGGACCTAGATAGGACACTCTTACTTGAAGCTCCTAGTGGAATTATGGACTTGTTTTATATGAGTAGGCTATGTGAAGTTCTCGAAACACTTAGGAAGTGAAATTGTGACTCCTTAGAGTGCATGCCTCTAGGTCCTCAGCTCTGATTAGGGGTTAGGCCTGTTGGAGTTAGATGTCTGTGGGAGTACATGAAAACCACAAAGAAGAAGAAGAAGAAGAAGAAGAAGAAGTTTGGAGCACAATAGACAATACTAAATGTACAAAGATAAGTAACCCGTTAGCGCTATAGACGTATATACAAGCTAGGGGAAAAAAACCTCCTAAAGAGGGAAAAAAGTGCCCTGGCATTCCTAGTGTGTTCACACACATCACTAGCTAAATATATCAACAAATCCCCCTTAGGAGTGATGCAGTGAACAAGGAGCTCGCATTCATGTATAAGGAAGTGCCAAGCTATGTCGAATCAATGCACAAAAGGAAGTAAGGCCCAAAGCTTTGCAAAAAGCTTCAAACTTCTCCCTACGCAGAGACTTTGTGAAAAGGTCTGCAATGTTCTCCTACATGGGCACATATGCCACGCTGCTCTCTCCAGTAGAGAACCTCTCCCTGACATAATGATAATGCCCTAAATGTGCTCAGTGCGAGCATAGAACACAGGGTTCCTTGCAACTACCAATGTGCTCTCACTATCAGTGAAGATGGTGGTGGTAGATGACTGACCAACACCCAAATTAGCCATAAGGCATCTGAGCCACACACACTCAACAATTGTTGTGAAAGATGCCCTATACTTAGCCTCACAACTGGAAGTTTCCACAGTAGGCTGCTTCTTGCTCAACCAAGATATACATGAGCTACCAAGCATGAAGCAAAAGCCACTAGTGGACACATGAGTGTCATAGAAACTAGCTCACTATCAGAAAAAGCATGCAAATTTGGCGGTAGTGATCCCCCCTTCGGATAAAACAATCCAAGTAGTCGGGTACCACTCAAGTAGCAAAATATGCACTTAACCGCCTACCAATGCTTGACACTTGGGTAATGCATAAACCTGCTTATCTGTGAGATAGCAAATTGAATATCTCGCCGAGTAATGCATAAGTAAATCAAGCATCCAACACTGTGGTGATAGAGAACAACATCAAATGCATCTCGAGCATCATGAAGACTCAATCATAAACCTATTTCCATAGGGGTGGCAATAGGTTTATAGTCTTCAAGGCCAAAATGCTGTAATAATGTGTCAATATATTTTGTTTGACACAAAGCCATTCCACCATCAACCTACATAAACTGAATGCGCAAACAATGATGCAAACTCCCCAAACTAGACATCTCAAATGAGGCATGCAAATCAGCCTTGAAATCAGCAATATGCTTCTCATGAGGACTAGTGAGCAGCATGTCATCAACATACACAACAATGATCAGAAGCACATCATTAGCATGCTTAACATATAAGGTGCTTTCAGTTGGACTGTTCTCAAAACCATGTGGAATCAGATAAGCATGTATCTTTTCATACCAAGCACGTGGTGTTTGCTTTAAACCATATAATGCCTTCTTTAACCTGCACACCTGGTTTTCATGCCCTTTTTGCACAAAGCCACACGGCTGAAAAACATGCACTTCTTCATGCAAGTCACCATTTAGAAACTCTCTTTTAATGTACAATTCCTGTACATTCCAACCATGATGAGCTGCAAGTGCACATATGCTATGAACAGTAGTCATTTGGCATGTAGGTGCAAAGGTCTCATCAAAACCAATGCCTCTTTCCTGCACATAAGCCTTTGCAACAAGCCTAGCCTAGGACGCAAGCGACATAAAGACCAAGTACCAGTTTTCATGATAGCATCATATTCAGATTGCATTGCAGCAATCCAATGTTTAGAATTTTGTGCTTCATCAAGCAAAACAAGTTCAATCTCATCAAAAAGACTAGATGCAGTCATAGCATAGCAATCTGATGCAAAAGAGGCACTATGAGAGCCTGAACAAGTACGCTATGATAGAGGTCCATGTAATTTGTTGTCACGCAAAGCTTGCACTAGCCATTTTGGCATAGTTGTTTCCTCCTCAATATCAGGTCTCTCATCAACAAGTGCATCATGCAAATCTGGATAAAAAGTGGAATGATTCGCATCATCACATGAAGCTTGTAAAGGTTGAGAAGTTGCCTCAATAGGACCAACACTAGACTGTCCACCTGTAAAAAGATGTAGCAAAGTATCATACATGTCTTTGGAGCTAAGAGATATCTCCTTAGTACATGAAAATAATGGCTGAATAGCATCTTCCACGAAAACAACATCAGGGCTAACCAAAATGCGTTTAGTCTGTGGATGATACAAATGATAGCCTTTGCTTTTAGAATTGAACCCAACAAAAATACATTTTGCTACTTTATCATCCAATTTCCTGTGATGTTGTTTAGGCACTAATGCATATGCCAGACAACCAAAAACATGCAAATGAGCAACAGATGGCTTGTGACCATGCCAAGCCTCATATGGAGTGATAGACTGCAGTGCTTTAGTGGGACACTTGTTAAGTACATATGCTTCATACATGACAACCTCAAGCCAGAAACTATGTGGTAAAACCTCACTCTTGACCATACACCTCGCCATCTCCATGAGTGACATGTTCTTTTGTTTAGTAGCTCCATTTTGTTGAGGTGTATACGACACTGTACATTGATGTTTTATCCTAGGTCTAGCCAAAAATGCATTAAATTTAGAAGACATATAGTCCCCCCTCGATCATAATGGCGAGTGCCCATGCTGATAGATTTTCAGCCAAAACAAAGAATTGTTTGAAGCACATGAACACTTCAGACTTTTCTTTCAATGGATATACCCATGAATGCCTGGAAAAATCATCAATGAAAGTCAGAAAGTAAAGATGGTTTCCAAAAGAGGGTGTTTGCATAGGACCACATACATCACCATGAACAAGCTGTAATTTTTTAGTAGCTTGAACTGAACGATCTTTTGGAAAGAAGAACCGCTGGATCACGAAAAGAGAACACAAAGAAAGCAGACGCGGATCGCAAACAGAGAACACAAACAGACCCCTCCGGAGTGATATGTGCCACACACAGAGGTAGAAAGAAGACGAAACATGAATCAAAAACAGAGAGACAATTGATGCGATATTGGGTGCAATCTCCCCCCGTGTACTCTGATGGACGAGTCTCTCAGAGTACATGTATTTATAGGCTTATATCTATTACATCCTGAAAATAGAAGCTACATGAGGGCCTAGAGGCGTCTTTTAGGAAAAGCTACTTTATTTACAAAAGGCGTCGCAATCTAAAGCGAACCACTACTTTTACAACAAGATAAACCTAAATATAACTATTCTAGAAGTCTTCGATTTATTCTTCGAATTTATTTATTTACGCACATCGAATTGTATCCATGCCCTCATGCTTCTTCACCTGCTAGATCAAACACAACCACATTAAAACCTTCTGGACATTTAAAACATTAAAAATCCATTTAACCTTCCATGATTCCATAAAATACAACAGAATAATTCATAGATTTTTCATAGTCTATGAGCTTATACAACCTACGACCTAAAATGCCAGAATCATGAACTATACATCTGTCATCAACAAATTTCACAACCAAGCCAATCTTGGCTATAGAAACTGATAACAGATTTTTCTTGATCTTTGACACAAATAAAGCATCTCACAAAGTGAAAGAACTACCATCAGCATTAGTCAGAATGATCTTACCAACTCACATGATAGGATAAAAGGAGTTGTTGGCACATGTGATAGTATTCTCTGTAGGGGCAAACTCAAGTGAAGTGAAGAAATTGCACTGCGAGGTAATATGTTTGGTTGCCCCACTATCAAAATACCAAACATCTCAGTCTACTACAAACATATGCTGCTCATGAAAGATGGGTCAGTAGTAAACACCCATTCTTCATTCTGCACAAGATTATCAGACTCTGTTTTTGGTGTAGAGGCCTCTATAACAACCATTCTAGCCTCTTTCTTCTTTGCCTCTTTAACAGCTAGTTTTGGACAGCTCTAAATGACTCTTAATGACATGATCATTTGCTTTATAGTATTTGCAAAACAATTTTTACTTTTCAGTTTCTTCTCATCTTTGTCGTCCTTCTTCCAATGTGCAATGTTTGTAGATTTCTGCTTACTAGTAGATGAGCTCCATTTTTCGTTGCCCTTCTAACTAGCTGGGAAAGCTTGATCTGCAACACACATAATGGACATGTTCTACCTAGAATGATCTTCTTGCGATAGAAGAGAGAGTAACTCCTCAAATGACAAGGCATTTGGATTGCCTTTCATCATCAAACAAAGAGTAGAAGCAAAACTCCGATATGAATCAGGAAGACCATTCAGAACGGTCTGCACATGTGAGCTATCTCGTATAACTTCATCAATAGAAATCAACTCTTCCTTCAAGTCTTTG
>CM035434.1:7196626-7239126 GCA_020310875.1 Ceratopteris richardii
AAAGCAACACAAGGTCAATAGGTGGGATGCATGTCAGATTGGGAAGGCACAAAGTCAACCATTCAACCACAAGGGCTACATCCACAACAACATATTGGACCTGGTACATACAGATGCTTGGGGACCAAGTCTAGAACCTTCATTGGCAGGATCAAGGTGTTATGTCTCATTTATTGATGACCATAGTGGATGGACTATTTTGTACTTTATCAAAAGTAAGAATGAAAAGTTTGATTTCTTCAAAAAGTATCTAGCACATGTGGAGAACCATACAAGTAGATCACTCAAGTAGCTCAAATCTGATGAAGGGGGAGAATACTTCTTTAAAGAGTTTGATGAATTCTTGTAGGATAAAGGTATCAAAAGGTAGGTGACTACCAGGTACTCTGCTCACCTCAATGGAATTCTTGAGAGGAGAATCAAAACATTGGTTGGATCAACCAGAACAATGCTTTAAGAGAAGAGGTTGCCACATTATCTATGGGTAGATGCTATTTCAACTACTATGTACCTTCTCAATAGGCTACCTACAAGAGAACAAAAAATACGACCACCACATGCTAGAGAGATGAATCTCCTCCCAACCAAATGCCTCTATAATAGCTCTCTCCAGGGGACTACCTTCTTGGGCAGGTGGATACTAGCCAGCCATATGTCATCCATGTAACTGCATGTGCACCAAGTGTCCCAATCAACTCAAGTTAACTCAAGTGGATGCTTCTAGAAGGCTCTAGATATCTTTGGGCAAAATACTCTCCCCATGTCCCCCATGGGGATTGAACCCAAGACCTCCTCCTTCATATCCTTGAGACTTAACCACTAAGCTAAGTGGATCACTTGTTCACAAGAGCACAAGACCTCCTAGTAAGTCTAAACTCGAGATCTTTGGTCATATACATGGATGATGACCAAATGGTGTATGATTTTAGATCTATTGGAACCATTCGGATCCGTAGATCATAGATTTACTTTATTACATTCTTACCCCCTTGGAAAGTATTTTCTTCCTCGAAAATTAGAGCTATACATACTATAGGCAACCCCCGAGCCTCATGTTCTAAAACTAGAAGAACATGGTCATGTTCTAGAACTAGAAGAACATGTCTCATCTCTGTGGTGGCATCCCTGCCCAAATGATTCAAAAAACTATCCCATTTTGCACTTTGATGAACTGGACAAAGTACAAACTAGTGAAAGAATAATAAGGGTGGATCTAAAAACATCCCTGGCCAATTCACAGTTCCTCGATGTGCAATCTAGGCACAAACATGTGAATTGGGTAGATTTAAATTACTAATCCATTTGTAGGCATAACTGGTGCATGGACTTAGAAATGAAGGTGGGATTCTTATCCCTATAGATGTTTGTACAATGGTTTACTTTGATCCAACAGTTACTTGATTTTTTCACCCGACTCGGTTAAAAAATCCTATGTAAAATGTAGGAGAAAGTTTACCATTTCTGTTGAGTCAACCATACTAACTTGACCAATTCAAATCCAAAATGAAAATTTATCCAACTTAGGATACTTTTCTCAAAGACTTGGGCTTAAAAGTTCTTAGGAATTGTCAATCTATTGAGCAATTCTGAACTTCTATTCTAGAGTATACTGGACTCTAGGAAATCATTTATGCTATAACTTGAAGCAAACTCTAATAAACAAGTCCACTTAGACTTATTCTCGTTTGAAGATTGAAAAGGTTTTTGTACAAAACATCTATCTAGGATGTTCAAGTTAGTTATCTAATTTTAACCGACTAACCCTAGTTTTTTGCAAAAGGAATCAGATACCATGTTCGAGCCAATTCCAAAAGTTTTGGAAAGTGAAAAGAAATAACCAATTCAAACTTCTAAGATACGTAAACTTGTTATGAGTCAACATCTAGATGACTCAGGACTTTAACTTCTCAAAGATTTTAAGAGAAATAAGCTGGATTCTCTTCTATGATCATTGAATTATTGGCAAAGAGAGATGATTATAATTTTCTTTTGGGACATCCTTTGTTGAAACATTTTTTCTACTTTTAAGAGAAATAAGCTGGATTCTCTTCTATGATCATTGAATTATTGGCAAAGAGAGATGATTTTAATTTTCTTTTGGGACATCCTTTGTTGAAACATTTGAAAGAACAAGAGGATTGGAGATCCCAAGAGTTGACCTTTTAGAAGGGTCATAAAATGTATTCCATGGCATTGGATAATATGTGTTGAGATATCAAGCTCAACATGTAATTATTGAGGATGACATGCACCACTTTTTCATGTCTCTTACATGTATAGTGATTATGTTGATATATGTGAGAGAAACATTTAGCGAGCTTCACCAGATTTATCTATCGTGAGGAATGGAACATTTATTTGATGTCAACCGACTCTTTTGCAGACATTAGGGTTTCCATTATTGATTGTTCTTTATATATTGTACTAGTTATATTGTTGTATTAGGTCATTCTTGTATATTCTCTTTATGTAGTAGAATAATTAGAAGAAGATTATTCTTCCTTGCTTGAATCTGCATGTGCTCCTCTCATTGTGTGTAAGCTATTCTCTGAAGCATCGAGTATCATTCCTTCCAAGGACTTTGAATGTTATCTATTGACAAGGTAAGTGGCAATGGATATTGCCTCTACCCATAGATAGTTGGGCAACTTCTTCTCATTGAGCATTGACCCACATGCTTCCACAATGGTCCTATTTGTCCTTTCACCTACACCATTTTGCTCAAGTGTATATCTAGTTGTACCACTTATTTTAATTCCTCTATATTTTAAGAAAGAGTCAAACTTCTGGGAGAAATACCCTCTCCATCGTGTCTTGGAGTTCAAAGGTGAATAGTCTACCTATCTTTTCACTTTTGTAAATATTCTTGATTCCTTGGAATGAATCTTTGACAAAGGCTCCATACCTTGTACATCTCACTTGCAGTCCTCCACAATATACTCTAAACTTATCAAATTTTTGGTGATGCTAGATACATAGATAACTATACTAAAAAAAATCATATTATCATTTGATGTCTTCACATTTCCAATATTCTCCATAGGAAGCCTTGTTTCATCTCTTTCTTTCACTTCATTCTTGTTCTTAGGGTCTTTCAAATCTAAAAGTACTACTACATTCCCTGCTACATGGTTTGAACATCCAAAATCAACATAGAATACATGTTCATCTGGTTTACCTCCTTTCAAAGTCATGTTCATGAGTAGAAGTGAGCCTTCTTTTGATTGATCATCAATGTAGCTATTGTAGTCTCTTCTTCTTTTTTAACATCCCTCATAAATGTTTTTGAAGTTCTTATTGTGATTACAGTCATACTTGTTGTTGTATCTACTTCTAGGGGCTCCATATCCTCAATTATATCATCTTCCTCTTCAGCCTCTTGGATTCTTGAAGCAATGCTAAGTGATATGGTTTGTAACCCCACATATGGCACAAGATGAGAAGCTTTGAGATCTCTCCCTAGTATCTTGTCTATCTCCTTTGTTTCTTCCTCTTGAGATGGGCTACTCTTGTGATATACCTCACATAAATATGTTCATGCAAATACATGTTTGTAAATCCTCCAAAAATAAAAGCTATGTACTTATCTTGGTTAATTGTAAAAGGCAAAAATTAGATCGAATCTTGTGATACGAGGAAGCCAAAATCCACGACTTGTTAGATGGAAATCAAATTTAAATAATATGTAAAGTCTAGGATCACTTTTAGGTAGATGCCTCATCAAGGTTCAAATTCAAACTTATGTCTAAATACATCTCCTTCTAGTCACGAGATACAGAGAGCCTTTGTGAGAGTTTTAAGCTAATGCTTTGAGCATACATTGCAGTCACTTTAAGCTAGACTAGTCCTCCATATCTCCCTTGTATCATATGTGCAATATTAATACACATTATGATTCATTTAGCTTGAGTACTCATTCTTTGTGGACTATTACAGTACCTTGAAGTATAGAGTGAACATGTTTGGTTTATTCCTTTGTGTGTGAGTATCCAATTACTATACTTTCACTAGGATAAATTTGAGAGAAGTGTTTTTGCATCTATATCGCAAGTTTCATTATCATTAGATCAATAGATTTCAAGTTATGAATGGTTGACGTTGGCTCTGTGTGCACTTCACTTGTTCCTAAAAAGTTAGGGTGACACGCTAGACTTGGAAACTCATTTCTCTCTGCATATTTTAGCTAAATTCATCAAATAGCTTAGATGTGTGCAAAATCTACCTAGTTAAATCAAACGAGGTTTTGAGCTTTGAACATTTGTCTATGACCTTCCTTCCCAAAGTAGAAGCTTTCTTCAACCCTTATGAAGTGGAAGTCATCTATCTTGCTCATCAAGCACCAAGGCAAGGAAGAATCAATTGTGAATGGAGTTTAAAACACTCAAGAAGAGGCCCAAGCAAAGTGTGATTGATTTTACCACAAACATGACATTGCAAACTAGCTTGGAAGCTTTGCAGAAGTCATTGATGAGGAAATAATAGTAAGGCAAGTCATCAATGGTATCAAGACTGATGAGAAATGGGAAGCCTTCACCACAGCCATCAATCTTTACATGGACATCCAAGTTCCTAATTTCAACACCCTCTTGTGACAATTGTTCACACATGAGGCAAAACGTATGAAGAATGAAGACAACCAAAAAGTTAATCAATCCTCTACTCTCTATAAAGATAACAATAAAAATAAGCACTTTGAACTCCAGGACACCAAGAACATTGCATTGTTCAATTACGGCACTCAAACTCTAACAGAGTTAGAGATTTGGCATGAGAGATTATCTCACATAAGAGAAAGAGTTCTCAAACAAATCAATAGGGATCAGAGTGTACTTTGTCTACCAAACATATCAAAGCAACATATGATTTATAAATGTAGTGCTTTTCAATTTGCAGATCTCTTGGAGTTGGTCCACACAGATGTATCAAGGCCAAGCAAGGAGCCTTCAATCTCTTGATCAAGGTATTATATGTCATTGATAGATGATTATAGCACATGGACTATCTTCTATTTAATGAAGCATAAAGATGAAGTATTTTCATGTTTCAAAAAGTATCTAGCTCTTGCGGAGAACCAAACATATAAAACCCTAAGTAGACTAAGGTTAGATGGAGGGGGAGAATACTTCTCACATGATTTTGATTCCTATTTCCAAGAGAGAGGGATCGAAAGAGAAATTACCACAAAAAACATGGACTGGTAGAGAGAAGGAATATGACAATTGTGGAGGCTGAAAGATCAATGCTTAATGAAAAGAAACTCCCCAACTACTTGTGGGTAGAGGCAGTATCAATAGCTACGTGTTTAGTGAGTAGAATTCCATTAAAGGCTCTGGATGGCATGACACCATATGAGGCTATGAAAGGAAGGATACCTTCTCTTGATCATTGTAGGATATTTGGGTGCATTGCATATGCACACATACCTTCATAGATTAGAGGCAAATTGGACCCTAAGGCAGAGAAATGGATGTTTATTGGCTATGAAGTTAACCAAAAATGTTATAGATCGTACAATCCAAACAACAAAGGTTTCATTGTAGAGATGTTGTGTTTGATGAAAAGAAGTCATGGTTTGAAGATGATTCCAGGAAGATCAAACTACCTTATGACCTAGAGGAGGACTTTCCAAACTTATAAAAGAAAAATGAGCACAAAATTGACATATCTAGTGATTATTATGATGATCAAAAGACTCCAAGTAGAGACATCAATTCTTGGACCTTTAAAGGCAAATCCAAAGTGCAAGAGTTGAGGGATTTGGCAGAAACCTCTAAACAAACAATTAGAAGGTCAACTAGAGAGAAGAGAAAGCAAGAAAGGTATGGCTATGAGACTTCATTGGTTACTAAACACTCTATATATCTAGCACAACACTCAAACTCTAAAGAACCCTCATCATATGAGGAAGCAAAGAAGAAGCTTGAATGGATGAATGCAATGGAGGAAGAGATAGATGATTTACAAGAAAATCGAACTTGGGAATTGGTGCCCAAGGATCCATCTATGAAGATCATGGGCTCAAGGTGGATATATAAGGTAAAGAAAAATTATAATTGATCAATTAATATGTAGAAAGAAGGGCTAGTGGAAAAAGGGTATGCACAAACACAAGGTATTGATTATGAAGAACATTTTTTGAATGTTGCAAAAATGCCTACCATCACGGTACATATGAGTATTGCATCTTCCAAATGAAGCGAGCCCCTAAGGCTTGGAATCATAAACTAGTAATTTATTTGCAAGATAAGGGATTCAATGTGAGCAAAGTAAATCCTTCCCTCTTTATTCAGAGGAACCAATCAAAATTCATATACCTATGAGTATATGTTGATGATATTAATTATAGGAAATGATGTTGAAGGAATTAGGAAGATCAAGATTTAGATGAAAGAGGAGTTCAAAATCAGTGATCTTGGTCTACTCACATACTTCCTAGGATTGGAAGTAGTATATATAGAAAGAGGTATGTATCTTACTCAAAGGAAGTATATCAAAGACATGCTTGTCAAATTCAAAATGGAAAATTCAAAGGTTGTAGGTACTATGGAGATGAACTTGAAATTAAGTGCTCATGAAGGAGACAAAATTGATGATGTAACTAGCTATCAGAGTCTAGTTGGTATTTTGAATTATACCACATTAATGAAGGTAGACATTTGCTATGGAGTAAGTGTCTTGAGTCAATTCATGCATTCTCCAAGGAAATCTCACATGGAAGCAACCCTAAAGGAACCATCAATGAAGGTCCGTATTATCCTTATACCTCTGATTTAGACATCAATATATGTTTTTAAGAAAATTGAGTAGTCTCTAAAGATGATAGGAGAAGCACATCTAGATACCTCACCTTTGCAAGTACAAAGTTGATTTCATGGTCCTCAAACAAGCAACCCGCTATTGCCGTCTCATCAACTGAGGTTGAATATAGAGGACTTGCAAATGCAATTCATGAATCTTATTACTATACTTTCACTGTATCCGATAGTAGGAGTATTTTGTATCTATATATCAAGTTTCACTATTATTGGATCAATAGATCTCAAGTTATGACTTTTTGAAGTTGACTGTGTGTGCACTTCATCATGCTCTTGAAAAGTGGGGGTGACCCCCAAGACTTCCTTCAAAACATGTAGTAGGGAGTGTAGCTCTACTCTCAAACTTGGAGGATCCAAGGAATAGACATGAAGAAGGATTGCATGTTAGAGTCACAAAGAATGGAGCATTTGTTGAGGATCCACATCAGGGATTCAAGAGGATAGCAAGAGGAGGAAAATTAGGTAGACTATTTAGATTTGACTTCCAAGATAGTAGGAGCATTGCTTTATTCAACTATCGTAGGCAAACATTATCAAAATTGGAGATTTAGCACAAAAGGTTAGCTCATATAGCTGAAAGGGCTCTGAAGCAAATCAATAGGGATTAGAGTGTGCTTGGTTTACCAAATATATCCAAGCAACACATGATTTGAAAATGCAGTGCTTGTCAATTTGGCAAGTCTCATAGACAACTATCCATCGAGAAGGGATATATTCATGGAGAACTACTGCAAGGACAATGCTAAATGATAAGAAGTTGCCCAATTACCTATGGGTAGATAATATATCTAGAGCCACCTATTTGATCAATAGAGTCCTAGAAAACACATTGGATGGGATGACTCCTTATGAAGCATGGAATGGAAGAAGACCTAGCCTTAAGCATTGCAAGATTTTTGGGTGCATAGCATATGCATACATACCTTTACAAATCATAGGCAAATTGGATCCAAAGGTAGAGAAGTGTATATTCATTAGTTATGACCTTGAATTAGAAAGGTTGTAGATTATATAATCCAAGTAATAAAGGTTTTATTGTTAGTAGAGATGTTGTTTTGATGAAAAAAAATCTTGTTTTGAAGATGATTGCAGGAAAGTCAAACTTCCCTATGACTCAAGTGATTCTGATGATGAGTAGAAGACTCCAAGAAGAGAAATCAATTCTTGGCACTCGAAAGGCAAAGCTAAAGTGCAATAGATGAGAGATGTGGCAGAATCATCTCAACAAACTATAAGAAGATCTATTAGAGAGAAAAGGAAGCCACAAAGGTATGGTTATGACACATCCTTGGAAACTAAGCATTCAATTTATATTGTTCAGGATACAAACTGAGAAGAACCATCAACATATGAAGAGGCCAAGAAGAAGCCGGAATGGAGAGAGGCCATGGAAGAAGAGATACAAGCTCTTCAAGAGAATCAGACTTGGGAATTGGCTCCCAAGAAACCATCTATGAAGATCATTGGATCATGGTGGATTTACAAGGTAAAGAAGAATTCGGATGGCTCAATTAACAGGTAAAAAGCAAGGCTTGTGGCTAAAACCAAGGTATAGATTATGAAGAGACATTCTCATGTGGCAAGGATGCCTAGAATTAGGGCATCATGAGTGTAGCATCTTCTAAGAATTAGAATATCTATCAAATGGATGTTAAAAATGTTTTTCTAAATGGTTCCCTTTCAGAGGAGGTATACATGGTTCAACCTCTTGGCTTTGAAGATCAATCATATCTAGAACATGTATGCAAGTTGAAGAAAGCCGTGTATGACTTGAAGCAAGCTCCTAGAGCTTGGAATCATAGATTAGTCACTTATTTGCAAGATAAAGGATTTATGGTGAGCAAGGCAGATCCATCCCTCTTCATAAAGAGGAATTCAGGGGTCATATGCCTTTGTGTATATGTAGATGATATAATCATTATAGGTAATGATGCAGATGGAATCAAGGAGATCAATGTTTAGATGAAATAAGAGTTCAAGATGAGTGATCCTGGCTTACTCACTTAATTGCTAGGTTTGGAAGTGGTATATACAGAAAGAGGTCTGTTCCTAACTCAAAGAAAGTACATTGGAGATATGTTCTTCAAATTCAAGATGGAAAATATAAAGGTTGTAGGTACACTGATGGAGGTAAATCACAAGCTCAATGCTCATGAAGGGGAACTAATTGAAGATGTGAATAGTTACTAAAGCTTAGTTGGAAGTTGGAACTATGCTACCCTAACCAAAGTAGATATATGCTATGGAGTTAGTGTGCTAAGTCAATTTATGCACACTCCAAGTAAGCCTCACATGGAAGCAGCTAAAAGAATCTTGAAGTATTTGAAGGGCACAATTAATGAAGGGTTATATTACCCTTTTACCTCTTATTTAAATATCAAGCTATTTTCAGATGCAGATTGGGCAGGTTCCAAAGATGATAGGAGAAGCACATCAGGCTATCTCATTTTTGCAAGTACCAAATTGATTTCATGGTCTTCAAAGAAGCAACCTACAGTTTCCCTCTCATCAACTAAGCTAAATATAGAGGACTAGCAAATGCTACTCAAGAAGCTATGTGGATTAGGACCCTATAGTTTGATTTAGGGTTGAATACTTCTACCCTTTACATATTTGAAGACAACATTAGTTCATTACATCTTGCTACTAACCATATCTATCATGTGAAGACCAAACACATTGAATTTCACTACCATTATGTCAAAGAAAAGATCATGAGTAAAGAGATACAACTCTCATATGTATCCACACATCAACAATGTGTAGATATGATGACAAAGGGAACACATTCAAATCAATGATTAGTTTGTAGGAAATTATGAAGGGCTGAAGATTCAAGCATTGTAGCTTGAGGGGGAGCTATTGGTGCAAATATCAAGCCTATGTGCTTGGCTATTATCTCAAGTCTACACCTTGATCTATGTTCCTCACATAGAGGATCACATATGAACCCCTACTTATACATTTAATTGTATTCACCATGGATAAGATGTAAAAGTGAAGAGCGAGAGAGAGAAGAATCTCATGAAGTTAGGAAGTTGAACCCACAATTCAATCACCCCTAAAGTGTAGGAACACTTTTAGGTGAGGGAAATTTAAAATTCAAACTCAAGAAGTAAGTATAAATAGAGGTGATTTAGTCACGGGGCATGTGTGCCATTAATAAGAGCTATTGAGCTACATCATTGAGCATAAATTGAGCTCAATATATGTATGAGTAATCCACTACACTTATCTTGTATCATATGTTCATTACCATACACAATTTGATACAATTCTTCATGATTATTTATGTCTACTATTCTTTGTTGCATCTTCATCATTTTAGTGATTTTGCATAAATAATTTCTCTATGTGTACTCAACCATTTGATGCACTTTAACATGATATAGTTAGAGTGATGTCTAGTATCTACCCATAAAGTTTAATTATTTTTAGTTCAGCCAATCTCGAGATATGAATTGATGAAGTCGACTATGTCTACACATCATCTTGTTCATGAAATGTCGGGATGACCCCCTTGAGTTGTTAAACTCATTCCTCAGTGTATAATGACTCTAAATTCACGTAATAAGCTTTTTCATTAGCTATACACTTGAGTTCGATGTGTGAAAAAGCTCTCTAGTAAATTCATACCAAGTTGTGATCTTTGAGTAAAAAACTAAGCAATTGCATTCCCAAAATAGAAGGTTTCCTCACATTTCTAGTATGTGCAAGTTATCTATCTCGATGCAAACTTTTTGAAGTAATGTTCCAAAGTACCAAATGGGTATAAATGCATTATTGTGAAGCCAAAAGAGTTTACTAAGCATCCTTGGAGTCAACTTGGTAGGTGTAGAGAAGGTTTTGTGCAACATCAGCTCATCTCTGGAGCAACCCTAACCATCTCCTCACAGGCTATGTATGAAGAGTTCAAAGCTCTTAAGGTGAACAACCCTTGGGAACAATTACTCATGAAGGAATGCATACATATAGTCTTAACAAGTGGGTGTATGAGACCAAGAGGAATGCAAATGGCAACTTGGCAAGGTACAAGGCTAGACTAGTAGCCAAAGGCTTCACACAGACACAAGGGGTGGATTATGAGGAGACTTTTAGCCCTCTAGCAAACAAAGCTACCATTAGAGCTCTCATAGCCCTATGTGCACCAAGGTGGTGGCCTTTCTACTAGATGGACATAAAGAATGCCTTCTTGAATGGTGAGTTACAAGAAGAGGTGTTCATGGAAAAACCTCAAGGGTATGTAGATCCATAGCATCCTACCTATGTTTGCAAGTTGAGAAGACCTTGTATGGCCTAAAGCAAGCCCCAAGGGCTTGAAATTAGAGGCTAGTGGACTTCTTGAAGAGATTTGGTTTCTCTCCAAGTGATGGAGATCCATCCTTGTATGTGAGGAAGACAAATAACAAGATATATTTGATATGCATATATGACCATCAAAGACAATCTTGGAAAAGAGTTCAAAATCTCAGATCTAGTTGTACTAAAGTACTTTCTTTGCATTGAGCTGATCTATGGGAAGGAAGGTAATATATATCTCTCAAAAGAAGTATCTTCTAGATGTGTTGTTTAGGTTTGGCATGATAGATTGGAAACCAATAGCTCAACCTATGGATTCAAATGTCAAGTTAAGCAAGGAATATGGTAAGGAGATAGAAGACCTTACACAATATAGGCTCATTGTAGGATCATTGATCTATGCTACACTCACAAGGCTTGACTTGTGCTACATAGTTGGAGTTCTATCTCAGTTCATGCATGCACTCATAGATACAAATCTCAATCATGCAAAGAGAGTGTTAAGGTATGTGAAGAGTATGGTTAATCATGGGTTGCTATACAAGTATGATGAAGAACTTCAAGTAAGAGCATGGAATGATGCAGATTGGGTAGGGAGTGATGATGATAGAAGGTCAACTTCTTTCTATGTTTTCATGCTAGGTACAAAAGCAATTTAATGGATGAGGAAAAAGCAGCCCACAATTGCATTGAGTTCAACAAAGGCTGATTATAGAGCTTTAGCCCTCACTACATGTGAAGCAATGTGGATTAAGAAGCTCTTCAAAGATTTTGGTATACAACTTGGACCGATTCCAATTTATGGAGATAACATGCGAAGCCTACATCTTGCTAACAATCCCATGTATCATGCAAGGACCAAGTATATTGAGGTGAATTATCATTATGTAAGGTAAAAGGTTGCAAGTGCGGACATTGATGTTCATTTTTTAGGTACAAAGGACCAAGTTGCAAATATCTTCACCAAAAGCTTGGATGTGACCAAGTTAACAAAGTTTTCAAAGGATATGATCTAGTGTTGAAAGTGTGAAGTATGCAAGCTTTAGGTGGACAATCCCAATGTCCCAAGATATCACATGGCCATGTGCCAAACATAGGGTGTAATTGCTCCTCAAATAGTTGATTGATGTCCCTTCGTGACCATAGAGGTAGGACAAGGAAAGAGTGTAAGGACTATGAGAGCCTTGATTGACTCAAGTACAGCAACCACTACAATTAGATTCTCATAATGCCAAGATCTACAATTGAACAACAATTCCATAGAAGCCTATCTCATAGGATTAGGGGGGTGTGTGTGGAAACCCCTTGTTTGGGCAAGGTGGAGCTTCCCATCTACCTTTAAGATGTCCCAATGATAGTCAAAATGCTAGTGTGTCAAGATGAGGACCTTATGGAACCACTTGTCTTAGGTCAAGATTGGATCTATGACCATGTAGTCAACTTAAACCTAAGATGTCAACTTCTTCAAGTTTGGGTATACAAACAATGCATTACATTAAAATTAGAGAATTGCATGATGACAAATCTTGGTATCACACATTCTCTTAGTTCTTCTAAGAATAATCTTAGGAAAGAAGATGTTGTATGTGTCAAAAGGTCTATGATGCAAAAGGAGTCAATCATGGAAGAAAAGTAGTTTTGAGTATGAAGCAGATCTGGGTTCAAAAGGGGGAGTAGTCAATCACACAATTGCAGTCGAGATCATTAGCGAAGAAGCAGCATAGAAAGTGAAGCAAACAAGTAGTAGAACACCAAAGATCTCTATCTCAAAGAGTAATCCAACTTTGGGTACCAAAGTGGCCGATGAAGGCTGACCACAATAATGTACAAATTTGGGTGCCTAAGAAATTAGTTCCACCTCAACAAGGGCGATTACACATGTGGGTACCCAAGGAACTCTTACATACACAAAACCCTATGCTCTCCCTCATGAGAAAAGTCTCAACAAAGAAACCAAGAAGAGGCAAGGGTCAGAACCGAGCATACAGATCAAAGGTAGGTCAACTCACCTCTTTGGAAATAGTAAGAAGGCAAGCAATAAGGGTATGGGTTTAGAAGCTAAAAAGACCAATAGCCCCCACAAAGCAAAAGAGGCACCCACGAGGGATATAGAATTTAAGAAACCATCCAAAGATGCAAAGGCCAAAGATGATCTATAACATAGCCAAACACTATTCTAAAATGGATCCCTATATGCAGGAATGATCAGTTGTCCTTTGTAGCTCAAGCGTAAGCACCACCTCCTTTACTTGTCAATCCGCGGAGACGTGAGGACCGGTATGAAGACCACGAGCAAGTGAAGGCACAAGTGTGTGAGTGAAAGCACACAAACATGCACACACATACACACACACACGCGCACAAAGTAAGATCAAAGAGAGGAACAATGGAAAGCTTAGATTGCAAAAGAGTTCTCTTACAAAAGTTCTATTCTCTAACAAGCTAACCCCAAAAATGAGCTCTCTAGCTCTTTTTATAGTTTTTTGACTAGTTTTGGCCCTGTCCAGACCTAGTGTCCGGCCTAGTTAAAGATTAGGTTCCAGGGCTTATTTGAGGGCTCAAACAAAGTCTAAAAATTATGAAAATTGGTAGGATGATAGTTCTAATATTCCTCAAGCTCGAGGACTCCTTCGCTTGAACAAAATGGAGTTACTAAAAATAGATAATGGTATTTACAATGGTTTTTAGTGATGAAAATCACTATTTTTGTAGGGGATTCTTCTGAAAATTTGATATACACTTCTTGGAGCTCCCTACTTGCTCCCTTTCCTTGTGTGTCCACCTTTTGATGTGCTTCCATGCTTTGTCCTTGACTTTGAGCTTCAACACTCCCCCCCCTCTCGAGTCTGTCGTCCCTGACAGACCCTTGTTGGAAGGGCTGTTCTATGTAGTGCTTTGAGAGGTGGTGTCCATCCGTTGTATGAGCTGGTTCCTTGGATTCCAGCAAGAATGTGTCGTTGTGAGCTTTCAAAACTGCAAGTTGCTCAAAAGAGGTTGTCAAGAGTGATTTGGAGCAACTACTGGCTTCAATTTGCTTCCGAGATATGGATGTTGTTCCCATGACGTCCGCTAGCTCTTCCAAAGATGATGTTGAGAGCAGTCATGCCAACTACTCATAACCCATAATGAATGATGGGTAAGTGTGTTCGTGCCTGGGTTGAAAAAGGTATGTGCCTTGTGCACGGCCTTGTAATGTAGCCCTACGCATGCTTACTTGGAAAATGCATTGGAAGAAGTATGGTGCAAAAATTGCGGGTCTTGAGCTAAGTGCTCAAGGGTATGCTGACGAAGAGGTTTCCTAAACTATCATGGTTATGGTGTTTCCAGAGTAAAGATACTTACCATGGAGAAGGTTGATGGATGTTTGTCTCTTCGTGTTGTACACTCGGCCTTTGGATGGAACATTGTTGATGAATGTCCATGTTGCTTGTCCACTGATGAGATCTTTTGAGTGGTGGATCTCCTCTCCTCTTTTCAAAGCAACATTTGTCACTAACAATGTGCATTTCTGAGCTTGGGCTCATGCACATTCACTTCCCTATATTGACACTCAGAGGAATATTGGACACGTGCCAGTTTCTAAGAGATTACCATGCTGATTGACATAGACCATTCACCAGTGCTACTGTTCCATACTGGTTCAGGAAATACTGAGAATTGAATTGCTTTATATTCCTTGGCAAGCAACATCGGGTAACTACCCCAAGCTGAGTTTCACATATTCTCTTTAGCTCGCCATATGCAAGAGTCTTCTCCTCCAGAACTACCTTTTGCAGATATCTCCTTGGATGCTCTGGTACATGAAGTAATTAAGCATCACTCAAGTTGCAGACCTTCAAGCTCTTCATTCCTACCATGGTAAGAGAAAATCATAGTTGTAGATGCCATGTTCATGCCAAGTGCTTGCCATCTACCAGATAAGGCAGCAATAATATCATCTGCTAGCCGAGACACACTTCTATCCAAACTGATAAATGCCCAGTAATCAATAGTTCCATCTTCAACTAAGCATGTCTCATTCCTGTTCCATGGGCGAAACCTGGGACTAAGTTTTGACTCTTCTTTTTTTTTTTTTTTTTTTATATAAAATGTCACACACAAGAAGAGAGATGTTAGTATTAGAAAAAATAATTGACATATGTCAATGTGCTCTTGTGCATGGGACTCTCAACTGTGTCTATGCACGACCATGTAATGTGGCCCTATATTAATGCATACTTTGGAAATGCATGACCTGAATGGTGCAAAAGACAAGGTTGCGCAAGGAGCACATGGTTGTCGCTCGTCGAGGCTTTTGATGTTCTTTGCGGAGGTTGATGCAGACCTTGGTGGAGGTATCCATTGAGTCTCAAACTGATGTAATCCTCCTTATTGGAGTCCATTTTAGAACAATATTTGGCACTGTAGAGATCACTTCAGGCGTCTTCCTCTTTGGATGCGTTCTGAACTGTGGTATCCACTGTGGTTGGCGCTTTGGTTCGATGGAGGCTGCTTGTACTTTTGGCTTCCAAACCCATATCCTTTTTGCACGTCTTCCTACTTTTCTTGAAGAGCTGATTTGATCTTCTTTCGGTCTCTGTACGTGGTTCTTACCCTCTTCTCTTTTTGGCTTCTTGGTTGAGACCTTTCGCATGTGGGAGAACATAGGTTGTTGTGGATGTAAGAGCTTCTTAGGTACCCACATTTGCAATTGCCCTTGTTGAGCTGCAGCTAACTTCTTAGGCACCCAAACTTGTTGGATACCTTGTGATTGAGCTTGTCCGAGCTGCTTTCTTCGTCTTCTGACTTGGTTGGCTTGCCTGGATGGAATTTGTGGGGGCAAGGTTGGTGGTTGCTCTCCTTTGCGTACCCATATCTGCTTCATGCTCTGAACTGTTTTTTTATCGAATGGTGTCTTTCTATTTGATGTAGCAGTTGTCGTGAACGGTTGTGTTTGCTTGTGTGGTGGACTCACAACTGTGGCTACTTGATTCTTTGGAGAAGAAGAAAGATCCACCCGCCTTCGAACCTGGTCTTCCACGATTGACTCCTTCTGCATCATAGAGCTTTTGACACATACAACATCTTCTTTCATATGATTAGTCTTGGAAGAACTAAGAGAGTGTGTGGTGCCATGATTTAGGAGCATGCAGTTTTCTAATTCTAATGTAATGCATTGTTCATGTACCCAAACTTGAAGAATTTGACTTCTTAGGTTTAAGTTAACTGCATGGTCATAGATCCAATCTTGACCCAGGACAAGTGGTTCTGTAAGGTTCTCATCTTGACATACTAGCGCTTTGACTTTCATTGGAACATCTTGAAGGTAGATGGGAAGTTCCACCTCGCCCAAACAAGGGGTTTCCACACCTCCCAATCCTATGAGATAAGCTTCTATGGGATTGATGTTCAACTGCAAGTCTTGGCAGTAGGAAAGTCTAACTGCACTACTTGCTGCACCTGAGTCAATCAATGCTTTCACCGTCCTTGCACCCTTCCCTTGTCCTATCTCTATGGTCACAAAGGGTCTTCGGTCAATGACCTGAGAAGTCGCTATGCCTGACTTTTGACACATATCCATGTGATATTTTGGGGCTTTTGAGTTGACATCTAGGCCTAATCGCCTTAACTTATTTCGCCTAATACGCTCTCTGGCCTCTACCTGTGCTTCTTCTCTCACTCTTAACTCTTCTTCTTTTCGCTTCTTAGCAGTGTTGAGTCTCATTAGCATATCCTCAGTAAGAGGTTCTTGATATAGCTTGACTCTACAGCCACTAATATAGTTTGGCAAGATATCTCCTTCTAGAGTGGCCAACTGAACTGCACCACTAGTGGAAATTCTATTAATGATCATGGGTCCGTATCCTCTTTTTTCCAACTTACGGGCATGTTGTTTTAGTGTGTATACCAACACTAGATCTCCCTCTTTCAATACCTTATCTTTGATGTGTGCATCAAAGTATGCCTTTTGCCTCTTCTTTGCAGCATAGATACCTACCGTCGCGCGTAGCCTTGTCTCACCTAAGCGTTCTAGATCAAAGATCCTAGAGGACAATTCATGTCCATTCCACTCATGCTCTTGTGCTACTTTTAAAGCAGGGATTAAGAAATCCAGTGGTAACACCGCATTCTGTCCAAAGACCATCTGAAATGGGGTGGCATTGAGTACTGTTTTGTAGGCAACTCGGTAAGCCCAAACAACATGATGAAGTTGTTTGTCCCAACCAATTTTGTCAATACGTTACAAAGGATCTTATTGGTACTCTCGGCTTGTCCGTTAGCTTGCGGGTGATAAGGGGCAGACTTTTTATGTATCACCAAGAATTCTTAGAGAAGATTTTCAATGACCTCATTCAAGAAGTGTGTGCCTCTATCGCTCACTAACTCTATTGGTAGCCCATATCTCGTGAACACATTCTCGAATAAGAACTTAGCCGTCGTCTGAGCATCATTCTTTGTTGTGGCTTTCACCTCTACCCACTTTGTAAGGTAATCTGTGGCTACGATAATATACTCTGCATGGGAGTTTCTAGCAGGGGGATTAATGGGACCTATGAAGTCTATGCCCCACTTGGAAAATGCACGCCCTCCCATCATTGGCCTCAAGGGCATCTCGTCTTTTCTAACTGGATATTGTGCACGTTGGCATGTGTCACATTTCTTCACGTAGGTATGTGCGTCCATATGAAGAGTGGGCCACCAAAGTCCTGAGAATAGAATGGTCTTGATTACTCGGTCAGGACCAAAATGTCCACCTGCAACACCGCTGTGTGCAGTTTCTAAGACTTTCAAATAATCTGATTCGTGAACGCACAGTCTTAAGTAACCATCTTTGCCTCTTCGGTATAGGTTGTCTCCTACTAGGGCATAGCCTTGAGCCTCTTGCTCCATGCTTCGTCTTCTTGCTAGACTAGCCTCTTTGGGTAATCTTCCCGACCTCATAAACTCTACCAATGGAGCACTCCAATCTGGAATTAATGACACTTGATAAAGGGTCGCATGCTCCACTGGGGGTCTCTCTCTGCACATTGGACAATTCTTAATCCACTCATGTATTTCTTTGTCCATGCTAGGCCAATACACTCCTAAACGTTTTAGATTCTGCAATGTGCGTTGTTTAGAATAGTGATTTCCTAGCAATCCTTCATGAGCTTGTTGCAACCAACTATTATGTTCATCATCCTCGACACAACAAGCTAATACGCCCTCCGTATCTTGTTTGTACATGCTTCCTGCCAATATGTGATATTTTTGTGATCTTACAATTTCTTCTTGTGATGTTTTCACATTCTTATTTGCAGGGCCGAAGGTTAGGACTGGTACCAACTTATTTGCCCATTTAGGAACAACTTCCAAATTGAACAGATAAGCATCAGGTAGTTCATCAGACACTCCTTGTGGTGACTCTCCTGAAGTAATGCGAGAAAGGTGATCTGCCCGAAGGTGGGTTCTACCTTTCCTGACAACAACTTCAAAGTCATATTCCATTAGTAAGAGGAACCATCTTACTAAGCGTCCAATATTGCAAGGTTTATTGACCAAATATAACAAAGCTTGATGATCAGTGAAAAACTTGAACTTGTTGGCCAATAAATAGTGTCTAAACTTCTTCACAGCATATACCATGCCTAAGCCCTCTCGCTCAGTTGTGGTATAGTTCCGTTCAGCTGTAGTGAGCTGTCTACTAGCATATGCTATGGGCAAATCTAAGTTTCCTTCACTTGTGGGTTGTGCAAGCACACATCCTATGGCATGATTGGATGCATCCACATGGACATGGAATGGTTTATTCCAATCAAGAGTGGTCAGTATTGGTGCTGTGCACAAACGTTTCTTCAGTTCATTGAAAGAATTCTCGCATTCATCGTTCCACTCAAAATTAGACAACAAGGCATAAAGGGGTCTAGCTATGATCGCGTACATGTGGATAAACCTGCGGTAATATCCACAATGGCCCATAAAGGCTTGTACCTCTTTAACATTCCTTGGCCTTGGTAGCTCTGCTATGGCTCGTACCTTATCTTCATCTGTTGAGATTCCATTCTTAGAAACAATATGACCTAAGATTTTACCTTGACGCACCATGAACACACACTTTTCTGGGTTCAGATACACTCGATATTCTCTACACTTGTTGAAGATTTGTCTGAGCTCAGGGATGTGAAACCTTCTTTCTTGGGAATGAGCACATAAATCATCCACATACACTTCTAAGCTTTTTCGCAAGAACTCTTTGAAGACATGACACATGAGCCTTTGGAATGTTGCAGGTGCATTGGTGAGCCCAAATGGCATCACACAAAATGCAAAGATTCCCCACTCTGTAGCAAAAGCTGTTTTGTGTTGATCTTCTGGGGCAATGGCTACTTGATTGTAACCTGAAAACCCATCAAGGAAGCTATAAACTTCCTTGCCTGCAACACGCTCCAATAGGTGCTCCGTGATTGGAAGTGGATAACTATCTCTGATCGTAGCGGCATTAACTTTTTTAAGGTTAATACATACTCGCAACTTCCCGTTCTTCTTGGGCACCACTACAATGGGGGACACCCATTCAGTATGCTCAATCTCATAGATGAATCCAGCTTCAATCAACCTATCAATTTCTTCTTTTATTTTGGCTGCATAGGTATCATTATATGTGTAGGGCTTCTGTTTGGTGGGCTTTGCATCAGCAGTCATGGGGATAGTATGAGAGCAAATGCTTGGATCTACCCCTTTCAAGTCTCTATAGTGCCATGCAAACACATCCCTATATTCCCTTAATAGAGCTACAAGCTCCATTTCTTCTCTTGCACTTAAGTCGTCTCCTATATATGTGCATCTCTCTTCGTTCTCTTCAATGGTCACTACAATCTTTTTGGTTTTTTCTTTATTATCATATGATTCTCCGATGATGGCCTCTCTCTTAGGCATTCGTACCAAAATTTTGCGGTCGTCAACTTCATATTTCTTGAAGTTTTCTGGTACTTCAAACAATGATTCCTCCTCTTCTTGTTTCACTACTTTTCTTTTCTTTTTCTTTTGACTACTCTCACTTCCATCCTTTGAATTTACTGTTTTAATACTTGTGAGAGGTTCTTCTTCTTTCTGGGTGAACACTCCTATATCTTCTAGATAGTGCTGCTCTGAGTTAAAGCAACTATCCATCACAATAGACTCCAGATCATCGTCATTCTCTTCTTCTTCTATGACATCACTAGGGTCACATTCTTCTAGCAAGGGTTGACACATGAACACTGAGATATCATAACCCTCCTCATCACAATGAGGTGTCCACTGTTCCTCATTGACAACAATGTCCATGGTGGCTAAGATTTCTGGCCAGCCATGAGGCTCAAACTCCTCATCTGGAAAGATCATCGGTGTGTAGGCTGGGTCTCTAACTGGTCTATCTCCTAGCGAAGCTCCTTCTTCTCTTGCCTTTAAACGTTTTTCCTCTTCCTTTGCGACCTTGCACATCCACAAATGAGTATCTTCATGCAGCCATGATGGATCAGGTGAACTTTCAGAATGCACAGAGATGGAATCTTCTTTCGCTTTGTGGATAGAATTCCACTGTAGGGGTGGTACATCTCTGAAGGTGTAATCCTTCAAATTGACCTTGGTGGTGACCCCTAAGTGCTGTAAGTACAAGGAGTTAGTTCCCCAATCCTGTACTATTTGCAATTGTCGTAGGAAGGGTCTTCCTAGGATCATCTCATAGACATTATTTTTCTCAAAGTCACATATAGCAAATGTGTGCTCAAACTCTACACCACAAGTGGTTAGAGTGATCCCTTCTAGCAATCCTAGAGGTCTTTCAAAATGACCATCAGCCATTTGAAGCTTCATTCTAGTTGGTCTTAATGTGGGCTTGCCCCATTGCTTCCACAAGGAGGTGGTCGCAATAGCAACACCAGCACCTGAATCTATGATTGCTTTGGTTGTGTAACCTTGGTAGGTGATTGGAAGATAAGTATTACCTTCTTCACCCTCACACATGTCCCCTATTTTGTCTAGAGGTATCTCTGGTACCCTTTGCTTGGAGCCTGCTTTTGGCATGTTGGAATCAAGTTCTGGAACCTGATCCTTCACATGATTCCAAAGCTCACGTTTTGCTTTGAGCAGCTCTTCTACAGTGAGATGACAGTGAACCTTAGTGTTCTTCACGACATCCGTGTTCCTTGGAACCACTGAGTCTTCATTTCTTACTAGTATTGTGGGAGCTCTAATCTGGAGAGATTCAGATTCCCATGGGCCTGGAAATTGAGGCAGTTCTTCTAAGGTATTAGATTCAAAATCTAACCTTTCGTCTTCTTGTTGTTCTGCTTCATCTCCGTAAATAGATGGAATGTCTTGGGGAAATTGATCATGAAGATCATCAATCTCAGGAATAGGAGGGGAATTACCCTTCTCCTCGGCCCATTTCTCTTCTTGTATTTCCCGCAAGAATTCTTGAGAGTACTGTTGAATTGAAGGAGGTATTCCTGGATCCGTGGAATTAGGAACATAAGCTCCCATTGGTGGTGAGCTTCCTCTTTCAATAACTGGTTGAGCCTGAGGAGGTAAAGAAACTTGTGGTTTGTTTACCAACTGCTCTAATCGTTCTAGTAAGCCCTGGAAATGCAAATCCCCTTTGACAGAGTTTGTCTGATTGAACTTTTGACTAGTCTCAAGTATAGCTTGAGCTTGTTCTACCATTTTCATGCACATTTTCATCCGTTCAATCTCTAAGTCCGCTCTAGGGTAACTCTTGTCTAGGTTTGCAGTTGTAGGCCCTTCTTGAAGTCGAGCCTGGTAGGCTTTGAACATCATGTCCATGCCTTCTGGGGATGGATCTGCAATAACAGACCCTGGTTGTGGTCTATTTACAATGGGTGGTGGGGTGGGATGAGGTGGAGTGGATAGAGTTTCGGCATGCGAGGGGCTTTGAGATGCAATGTCTTCTATTTTTGTTTTCGCTTCTTTTAAGCTTTCTTCTAGTTCCGATAACTTTTTATTCCATTTGCGATTGGCCTTCTCTCTGGTATCCTTCCATGTTCTTGTTTTCCTCTTACTAGGCTCTCCCGATTCACTCGACTCTGATTGTTCTACTGGTTTATCCTGTTTTAAGTCTTGTGCTCTAGTGACAGCTTGTATAGGAGCCACATTGCTACTACTTGAACTTGAATCTGCCACTAAGCCTACCACATTAATGGGTGTAATCTTGGGTGCACTGGGGGGGTTTCTTGGACAATCTCTAGGGAGATGGTCTTTGCCGCAATCAGGACAAAAAACCTGTATTGTGATAGCCTGTCCTTGACTCGGAGATGGTGTGTGGGGACAGTCACGAATGAAATGGTCACCATGACATCTGAAACAAGATCCTCTAGGGGCTTGTGGTCTCATTTGTCTCAACTGGGGCCTAGGGTTAGGATTTGTGTACATGACATTGGAGTATTCTGGCTCCCAATTTTGCTCCATAGGCGGTGCCTCATATTGATACTAGTAAATCTCACTATGTTCAGGTGACTCTGTGTAATAAGCATGTGGACTACCTTCATGGGAGTAGTCTGAACTATGAGCATGAGAGTCATTATCTGGTATCAATGGGGTTAGTGGCACCAAAGCTCTATTTGGGTTTTCCTCTCCCACATCATACTTGATTGGAATCACGTTGGCAGGAGTTGGTGGTTGGTTTCCCAAGACAGGTTGTGGCCTATATGGTACCTGATATTGCTGTTGTGGTCTATAATATGGCTGTTGGTATTGGTTCTGATACCTACCTTGTGGGTAAGGTTGCTGATAATTCTGTCTAACAGCCTGCCTATTGTAGGGACAATCTTGAGCCGTGTGGTTTGTGTATTTTCTCTCAATAGTGCAATATGGAGCATTCCTTTCTCTAATGTTTTGGTTTTGCATTGGGCATACATTAGCCATGTGGTCGCCTCTGCAAGTATAACACCGATTCACTGAAGTGACTCTCTGTGTTTGTTTATTTTGGACTCCCAGCTTCTTGGCAACTTGCTCAGCTATCTCTTCTATTTCTGTGGAGATCTTTGAAGTATGACTAGTAGAACTATCCGAATCTTTGTAGAGTTTGGACAATCCTAACTCCTCACCCAAGTTATCTTTTATGTCTATGCACGTCCGCAGACACTCTTCTATGGATCTAGGTTCTTTCAAGTACACATATGATCTTAACTTTGTGCTCAGTAAGCCATCTAAGAACAAAGCCACTTGTTTGGCTGGTGTGGGTAACTCTGGAGTAGGGCATCTTTCTAGGTACTGTCTGAACCTTCTACCTGCTAGTCGCACTGTTTCTTGGGGTGTCTGCTTGAAACTGTGGATCAAGGATGATGTGTTATGCTTGATACCACTCTTGGAAAATTCTACAATGAATTCGTCTAGCAGTTGACCTATATCGCGATAGTTGCGACTACTCAATGGTTGAAACCAAGCCAAGGCAGTGCCCTTAAGAGTCAAACCAAATGCCTCGTATTGGGTGAATAAATCCTCAACCTGTTCAGCTCTTAACACTTGTTTGAACTCGGCCACATGATCATAAGGATCTCCTGACCCGTCAAAATAATTCTTCATTGCCTTGATCACTTGAGTGGGTCTAAGGGTTCTTGGGTGCTCTCGGGGTCTAGGCAATGGAAAATCATGTTCCTCTCTTTTTTGCCTATGTGCTTGATGTCTCTCTCTTTCAGGTCTTTTATTTTCAAATCCTGATATATTCCTGCCCACGGTGTGTGCAAAACTTACCTCAGGTCTCTCTCTAGTTCTTTCTCTCTTGGCTTCATGAGCGTGGGATGATCCTACTCCTTGGAGGCCATGGGAAACATTGGATCTTGGTGGGGGGAAAATCAATTCATTCTTCCAAGTATATGCATGTCTATCATGTTCTGTTACCAAGAAAATTTTCTCTGATGTGTTATCCAGGTAGACAACTTTGCCTGGTATCTCAGGATCTTTGAATTCATAGATGATAACTATGCCCAATTGGCTAGGTTGATCTGGCTTGAACCTCCAAAAGGCTTCCTCTGTTTCTCTATTCAAAAATAGTTCTATGCTTTTGTTGTCTTGAGGGATCCAGTCCGGAGTGATCACTCGGGTCAAAACTGACTTACCTCTAGGAGTCTGGGGTCCTTGTCCTACGTTTCCTTGTTCTAGGTCTCCTATTTCATTCTCAGGAATGACATTTCCAAACTCATCAGTCCTATCTGGTAGGTTGGTGACCACATACATGGTTCCTTCCTTATCAATGTATGAACCCTCTTCGAACTTGACCACCGGGTGTTCAAGTCCAAAGGATTGATCTGGATTTTTGAGTTGGACCACTGATCGCCTCAGACCATCCTCATAGATGCGAGCACCTAATTGGTTGGTCCGAATATATTCCAACTGTGTCTTATAGGGCCCTTCTGGTGTTTGTAGATGGGCAGTCCCTGAGCCACCTGCAGGTTTTCCCATACTAAAAGACATTTCTGAATCACTTGTGTCTGAACTTAGTAAAAGATGACCACTTAGTTGTTGTGCCCAAGACTTGGATGTATGGTTGAAACTAGCCTCAGAAGATCTAATGCTTTGTTTATCCTTGCCTAAGTGTCTACCAGATCTCAGGTTCATAAGCTTTAGTCAAGAGTCCAAATTTTCCCCTTGGTATGGTTCAAAAATTCTTTGGAGTCCCCTTGGTTCCCTAGTCCCCTTTGAGGGTCAACTTCAAATTATCCTATCTCAAAATCAACGCGTTATTATTGAAAAGAACAGTTGAGGTCGTGTAGCATTTGAAACGAGCTTTCCAACGAGCTATAGAGCTCAAAAAATGGACTTTGGATGAAAAAGTTATGCCAATTCAGGCTCCTGGGGGTCAAAACAGGCAAAGAGGACCTTTGGAGAAAATCGCGATTTTGTACCTTGAGAATCGTGTTCACAAAATCGTGTTTTCACAAAATCGTGTTTTGAAAATCGCGATTTTGAGTAGAAAATCGTGTTGTGAAAATCGCGATTTTGATCACAAAATCGTGTTTCTGAAAATCGTGTTTTTTGACATGAAAATCGCCATTTTGAGCACAGAATCGTGTTTTAGAGAATCGTGTTTTTGGCATGAAAATCGCGATGTTGATCACAAAATCGTGTTTTTGAAAATCGCGATTTTGACTCAGAGAATCGTGATTTACAAAATCGTGTTTTTTCACAAAATCGTGTTTTCTCAGAATCGTGTTTTTGGCATGAAAATCGCGATGTTGAGCACAAAATCGTGTTTTTGAAAATCGCGATTTTGACTCAGAGAATCGTGATTTACAAAATCGTGTTTTTTCACAAAATCGTGTTTTCTCAGAATCGTGTTTTTGGCATGAAAATCGCGATGTTGAGCACAAAATCGTGTTTTTGAAAATCGCGATTTTGACTCAGAGAATCGTGATTCACAAAATCGTGTTTTTTCACAAAATCGTGTTTTTTCAGAATCGTATTTTTGGCATGAAAATCGCGATGTTGAGCACAAAATCGTGTTTCTGAAAATCGCGATTTTGAGCGACAATTCGTGTTTTCACAGAATCGCCTTTTTCACAAAATCGTGTTTTTGGCTGAAAATCGTGATTTGTGAGAATCGCGATTTTGAGCCCACTGAAAATCGTATTTTCTCAAAATCGTGTTTTTGACAAGAAAATCGCGATGTTGAGCACAAAATCGTGTTTTTGAAAATCGCGATTTTGACTTAGAGAATTGTGATTCACAAAATCGTGTTTTTTCACAAAATCGTGTTTTTTCAGAATCGTATTTTTGGCATGAAAATCGCGATGTTGAGCACAAAATCGTGTTTCTGAAAATCGCGATTTTGAGCGACAATTCGTGTTTTCACAGAATCGCCTTTTTCACAAAATCGTGTTTTTGGCTGAAAATCGTGATTTGTGAGAATCGCGATTTTGAGCCCGCTGAAAATCGTGTTTTTAGAAAATCGTGTTTCTTTTGATATGAAAATCGCGATTTTGAGCACAATCACAGAATCGCGATTCTAAGAATGACCACAGAATCGTGATTTTTTCAGCCAACTTTTAGGCGGGAAAACAGAAAATCGTGATTTTTCAAAAATTTTGAATTTTCACAAAATCGCGATTTTCATCACAGAATCGCGTTTTTTGGCGGGAAATTCAAATTTCTGAGCGCCGGCTATGGCGAGCTCCGTATGAGCAGAAAATCATGAAAAAAACACAGCGCTTGCTCTCCCTTGCTTCTCCTAACTCCTTCCCACACAATAATGCATGAAAAATGGTATGAAGATGGTGAAAATGCACTAAAAAACAAGAATTTTCTATGAAGAAGAAGGTGGAAGAAGATGGAGATGATGATGATGATGAAGATGAAGAGGAAAAAACAGAAAATGAACTGAAATGACAGTTTTTTTACCTTCCAACGTCGCAAATCTACGATCTTACCATCACAACGCTCGTCCTCGAAGCTCTCTCCCCGGCAACGGCGCCAAAATTTGGTGTAGCTCAAGCGTAAGCACCACCTCCTTTACTTGTCAATCCGCGGAGACGTGAGGACCGGTATGAAGACCACGAGCAAGTGAAGGCACAAGTGTGTGAGTGAAAGCACACAAACATGCACACGCATACACACACACGCGCACAAAGTAAGATCAAAGAGAGGAACAATGGAAAGCTTAGATTGCAAAAGAGTTCTCTTACAAAAGTTCTATTCTCTAACAAGCTAACCCCAAAAATGAGCTCTCTAGCTCTTTTTATAGTTTTTTGACTAGTTTTGGCCCTGTCCAGACCTAGTGTCCGGCCTAGTTAAAGATTAGGTTCCAGGGCTTATTTGAGGGCTCAAACGAAGTCTAAAAATTATGAAAATTGGTAGGATGATAGTTCTAACACTCCTCAAGCTCGAGGACTCCTCGGCTTGAACAAAATGGAGTTACTAAAAATAGATAATGGTATTTACAATGGTTTTTAGTGATGAAAATCACTATTTTTGTAGGGGATTCTTCTGAAAATTTGACATACACTTCTTGGAGCTCCCTACTTGCTCCCTTTCCTTGTGTGTCCACCTTTTGATGTGCTTCCATGCTTTGTCCTTGACTTTGAGCTTCAACATCCTTCAACCATCGATTGCTAGAATCATTTCAAGATCCACTAGATGCCTCCAAACAAAGATTGCATCAAGTCTACAAGTAACATTGGAAGCCTTGATGTGCAAAAACCATGTGTACTTGGCATAAACCTATCTTTTCCACCATTGAGGTCATCCATTTCCATAGTATGCATTAATATAGGGCCAGATTACAAGGTTGTGCATTGACATAGTTGAGAATCCCAGGCACATGAGACACATTGGACACATGTAAACTCTTTCTTCTTGATTTGTGACACTATTCTGAAAAAAAGGGGAGCAAGGATAGGACCATGTGCTTGAAGAATCTCATCCATGAACCATCAATTAGGATATCCATCAACAATGGAAGACAATCCAGTGATCAATCACTGTGACGGTGGCACAACACAAAGAGATGAATATCAATCGACCTTTCACCATGGTAAGAATCCCCCACTTTGGCAACACTATAACCACGTAAGATTAGGAAACCTCTTCATCAACATACCCTTGAGCACTTAGCTCAAGACCCAATGTTTTGCACCATACTTCTTACAGTGCATTCCCCAAGTAAGCATACATAGAGTCACATTACAGGGTCGTGCACAAGGCACATATTTTCTTTAGCCCATGCACTAACACACTTACCCATCATTCCTTATGGTTTATGAGTACTTGGCATGATAATTATGAAGGCTATGTTTGAAAGATCCAAAGGACATCAAGGTTACAACATCAGTACATATGACGTAATTCACAACTAACAGCTACTCAAAATCAACATTGACAACCTTTTTTGAGTAGCTAGCAATTTTTGAAAGCTCACAAATACACCATCATGCTAGAATCCAAGGAAGAAGTACATACAAAGGGCTAATAATTTCACAGACTAGTAGTGAAAAAATGAAGAATAGGACAACCAACCCTGCTACATTTGGAAGACAAACCACTCTTGTTGTTACATGATGGACACTACCTCTCAAAGTACTATAGACTGGAGGGGGGGAGTGTTGACATCAAGGTCAAGCACAAGGCATAGGAACACATCAAAGAAATGGACACACAAGAACAGGGATCATGTTGGGAGCTCCGAGAAGTATATGTCAAATTTTTGAAAGAAATCCCTATAAAAATAGTGATTTTGATCACTAAAACCCATTGTAAATACCATTTCACATTTTTGCAACTCCATTTTGTTCAAGCCAAGGAGTCTTTGAGCTTGAGGAGTATTAGAAGTACCTACGTATCAATTTTCATAATTTTCAGATTCCATTTGAGCCATGAAATAAGCCTTGGTGAACCTAATTTTTAATTGTGCGGACAGTAGGTTTGGACAGGGCCAAAACTAGTCAAAAAAGTATAAAAAGAGCTAGAGAGCTCATTTTTGGGGTTAGCTATTTGGAGATTGAACTTATCCTTGAGCATTGTAAACTTTCTTTGACCTTTCTAAGAGAAGCTTCCATTGTTCCTATCTTTGTTATCTTACCTTGTGTGTGTGTGTGTTTGTGTGTATGTATGTGCTTGTCACTCACATTTTCTCACCACAATCACTCACGATCTTCATATCCTCCTCACATCTCCATGAATTGACAAGTAAAGGAGGTGGTGCTCACACTTGGGCTACAGATGTGCACAAGAATACAAAAATGAATAGGTTTTCCATTTATTCTCACTATCTCAGCTTCATAATTTTAAAATTTTGATAAATCTTTCATTCTAGTTCGAAGTCTACTTCAAAGTCCATTTGTATATGAAGCTTCACAAACTGTTGTAATTATCTTATATACACTAATATCTCTTTGAAAATCATTTGAGACACTATCACATGAAGTACATCATTGATATTTTTTGAATTTTATTGAAATCCTCTCAATTTTATTGTTTGCCTCAAAACTACTTGGACCAAATAGTTCAAGTGTTCAATTTATAAGTGATTGATACTTCTTATATAATTTCTTATTTTATCTTTTTTAAGTTGTAGAATCCCTAGCGTGTCTTTCTACAATAATCAAAATGACCCCTCTAACCAAAATTTTATTTCCTCGAGAACTATTAGGACATCAAATCCACACTTCCACTATGGCTAGTGAAATTCCTCCTAATAAGTAAATCATGTCCTTCCCCCCACCAATGTGATATTCTTTTCCCACAAGATACACCTCCCTAGAACAAAATGTGCCAACCTCAAGGGATATTCCCCCACCATCTGATACATGCATAACATCAATTCCCTATATCTCTCTCCTTAGATTTTAAGTGGTAGTATCTTGGATTCATCATGGTATAGTATGGGATGCTAACGGTGAAGTCATGAAGTGCTTAGATTGATTGCTTTCTCCTTCCCTTATGTAAGATGGAAGAAGAACATGAGCTAGATATATACTTAGAAGGATATATATATATAATATAGGCTTAGCAAGAGAAGGATATTGAGAGCAAAAGTACTCCCCCTTTGTGAGCCAATCTCATCCGAATCTTCCTCCCCCAAGAGCTACTTCTCTCTAAAGAGTTTATTGAGCTGGGATGTTTCTGGTAGAATTGTCTATGTATTTGACCTCTAAGGCTTGCACAAGAAGTCTCTGTAGAAGCAATAAGGAGTTGATGCTCTAGGGTTAGTGCCCACAATGTCTTCAATGAGAGTCTCATTGTTTATTTCCACCCAAGGTTGTAAACAACAGTTCATGTATATAATAGATGCAACTATTCTCTCATCTTCTTCTTCTATGTAGATTTTTCTTCGCATTGTTGTTACAGTTTCCTATCCAAAGTTCGTTGTTAAGTTGTGTTCTACAAGATTTGCTGTTAAATTTTTTTGTTTTTTAGGTGCACAATGTAGGAACTTTTTGTCCATTTTTTTTAGCCTATGGCATGTCCATTGGTGCTCATGTGCAACCTTTAGGGTGGGTATTAAGAAATCTACATGAATCACAATGTTTTGACCAAATACCATCTGAAAGTGAATTTCATTGAGTATTGTTTTATAGGCCACTCAATATGCCCAAATAACATGATGTAGCTGTTTGTCCCAATCTAAACCTTTATTATCTACAATCTTAGTCAATACATTGCATAGGATCTTATTCGTGCTTCTAGCTTGTCCATTTGCTTGTAGATGTTGTGGTGCTGATTTCTTGTGAATGACCATGAAATCAAGTAAAAAATATTCAATCACTTCATTCAAGAAATGATTTCCTCTATCACCTACAAATTCTAAAGGCAATCCATACCTCATGAACACATTCGCGAACAAGAAATTTGTCATTTGTGCATCATTTTTCCTGGTGGATTTCACTTGAACCCATTTGGTAAGATAGTTTGTGGGCACAACGATGTATTCTACATGAGAGCTTCTAGTTTGAGGGTTGATAGGACCTACAAACTCTAAGTGGAATCTTGTCTTTTCGGATAGGATATTGAACTCTTTGCCATGTTTTGCACCTCCTCACATAGGTGCATGCATCCACATGAAGGGTAGGCCACCAAAGATCTAAAAATGGAATGGCTTTGATCACTGGATCGGATCCAAAGTGACCTCTTGCAACACCATGGTATGAAACCTCTAATATTTTTAAATAATCACTTTCATGAATGCATTATCTCAAATATCTGTCTCTTTGGTGCTTTTATAGATTAGCTCCAATGAGTGTATAGTCTCGAGCTTCCTTCTCTAGAATTCTTTGTCATGAAAAATTCATGTCTTGGGGAAATGTTCTTGTTCTTAGGTAGTCAACTAGAGGATTGCTCCATTAAGGTATTAGAGACACTTGATATAACGTTGCATGTTCAAGTGGGGCTTTGCTAATACAAGATGGAGAATCCTTGAGCAACCTGTAGGCATCTGCTTCCATAGATGGCCAATACATGCCTAGTCACTTTGATGTCTATAGGTTTCTATGCTTTGAATGATGTTGCGCTAATGCACCTACATTTGCTAATTGCAACCATTTTTCATGATCTTCCTCTTCCACACAACTGGTTAAGATTCCTTGATCTTGTTGCTTGTAAATACTTCCTATGAGTATGTGATACTTTTTTGACCTAATTACTTCTTCCTACATTCTCACTTTAGGGTTCTTGGGTCCAAAAATAGGTACTAATTGCCTTGTCCAATTTGGAACTACTTCAAGGTTGAACAAATATGCATCAAGAAGTTCATCTCACACCCCTTGCAGGAGGTTCTCTTGAAGTGAGTTGCAAAAGGTGATCTGCCCAAAGGTGCGTTTTACCTTTCCTAATAAGAACTTCAAAATCATTTTCCACTAGTAAGAGAAAATCATCTTACTAACCTTCCTATATTGCAAGGTTTGTTCACGACGTATAATAAGGCTTGATGGTCTATAAAATTTTTGAACTTATTTGCAAGTAAATAATGCCTAGAATTTTTTATTGAATAGACCATACCTAGTCCTTCACATTCAATGGTTGAAAAATTCCTCTTTGCAGCATTCAACTACCTACTTGCATAAGCTATGGGAAGTTCTATGTTTCCTTCACCTGTTGGTTGTGTTAGCATGCATCGAATAGCAAAAATGGAGGCATCCACGTGAACGTGGAATGGTTTACTCCAATCCAACATTATCAATATAGGGGCTGAACACAAACATCATTTGAGTTATATGAATGATTTCTCACACTTTTCATTCCACTCAAAATTGTCAATAGGTTGTACAAGGGTTTTGCAATGATTGTGTACATGTGGATAAAACATCGATAGTATCCACAATGACCCTTAAGTGTTCTCAATCTTGATAATTATGCTTTAGCTCTCACCTTATCTTCATCCATTGATATTCCATTCTTTGACATAATGTGACTAAGATATTACCAAAGATTTACCTGAGTTTTGGGATGTGGGTTTTTCTTATGTGGGAATGAGTGCACAAATAATCCACATAAAATTGTAAATTCTTTCTCAAGAACTCTTGAAAAACAATACATGTGAGTCTTTGGAATGTAGTAGGTTCATTACTGAGCCCAAAGGGCATAATCCAAAATGCACAAATTCCCCATTCTATGTCAAAATCCATCCTATGTTGATCTTCGGGGCAATGAATACTTTATTCTAACCTAAAAATCCATCAAGGAAGTTATAAACTTCGTTGTCTACTATGCATTCTAGTAGATATTTAGTGATAGGAAGTGAGTAGTTATCATTAACTTTTTTCAAGTTAATGCACACATGCACTTTTCCATTCTTCTTGGGCACAACAATAATGGGAGAGACCCATTTTGTATGCTCATTCTCATGGATAAATCCATATTCTATCAGCTTACTGTTTTCCTCTTCTATCTTTGTTGCATAAGTGTCATTATACATGTATGGATGTTTTTTGCTAGGCTTCTAAAGTATTGGGACCTTATGGGAACATATCTCTATATCCACTTCTTTCAAGTCCTTGTAGTTTCAAGAAAATACATCCCTACACTCTCATAGTATGTCTATCAATTTCTGTTCTTCTTCCTCAATCAAGTCGTATCCCATATACATCCTTCTTTCATCTGCATCTTCTATGCTCACTACTAGTTTCTTAGTTTTCTCTTTATTGTCATAAGCTTCTCCCATGAAAGCTTCTCTTTTAGCATTTTTACTATTATTTTTATGTCATTTATTTCATATTTCTTGAAATTCTTTAGTACTTCAAACAATGATTCTTCTTCTTCTTGTGTTGGGGGATTCATTTTATGTTTCTTTTCTTACACTTCATGTCTAAGTGTGTTGCTAACATCACATCACTCTTGAGTTCCTTATGTTCCTATGTTACCTCTATCAAGTATAGGTACTCTTCTTCTAAGTTGTAAAAGGGATCCATGATGATGGATTCTAAGGCCTTCTCTCTCCCTTCTTCTAGTACATCTATACTAGGCTCACATTCCTTGATTATAGGTTCACACATGAACATTGAATTGTTATAGCCATCCTCGATCACAATTGGTAGGGACAAAGGAAACCATCTTGAACCTCAAATTCCATGTGAATCCTATATCTCATGATTGTTTCAGAATTGGGAGAAACCAATGCTTTCATTGCATCTGGAACATGCCAAAACCCTAAGACCGACCATCTTCTTTCTTGATTCTGACATCCAAAGACCATAGTTCGAATTGATGAGATCATCAATTCATAACCTATAAAGGGAGGGGTTGGCCACATTCATTCTTAGTCTTGCAATACCAGTCTTGGGAGGTCAAGGAGTCATGACCACGAAGTAAGTAATCTCCAAGTTCCAAGTCCAATTCTTTCCATGTTCCTTGTTGTAGTCTTGTCTAGTCTAGTTCTTAGACATCCGGTCTTGTCCTCTTGTAATCTCAGAGTACGAGATCTTGTCAAGTTCTTTCTTGTATCTAGTTCATCTCCCTGAAGGGATTTCTTCTAATCTAGATATCTTGTTTCATACTTACGATCCTGGGTTGTGGGATCTCTTGTATCATCTCTAGTCGAGTTATTCATACCTATCAGTCCCGGGTTGGGGGATGTCTTGTATCAGTCACGTATTCTTGTATCGTTTTCCCTTTGTGGGTGTTCTTGTAATCAGAAGTGTATTTGCGAAATCTTGTCTATTGTAGTTAGAGAGCACAATCTAGTGCTCCCCTGACATTTTGGCAAGACTAGCTTCTATCCAAGACCACGCATCATGGGGAATGCTTATGAACAGATTGTGGCATCATTTCAGAGTCTCCAACAACAAGTCGAAGACCTGACTCCTCGATAGACACAAGTCAAGATGGGACATCCAGTGCATGTAGGTGCACTCCTTCAAGAATTACAAGAACAAATCGCGAGTCTTCAAACAAATCAAGGGAGTATGCAAGTAAATCAACGACCTAGTACATCCCTCATGAGGGAACCCAAGATCTGCATGCCAAAAATGTTCGATGGGAATCGCATGAAGTTTTGTGGATTTCTCCAGCAAGTTGAATTGTACATCTATATGCAACCTGATAGAACCCTGACAAGGCATCCAAGGTCGGCTTTATTGGAACCTCTTTTTGTGGACAAGCATTATCATGGTTTGCCCCAATCTTGGAGAAGAACATGGTAGTACTTTAGGACTATGAGGGGTTTCTTTGAGAACTCACCACGACATTTGGAGATGCAGAAACAAGTCGATTGGCAGAAACAAAACTTCAGAAGCTACATATGCAAGCTATTCAATGTGATAACCGACTTTTTGAAAGGAAAAAAGAAAAACAAGTAGAAGGAAGACCTCACCAATGGAAACCTTTCTAGCCCACTCCTAAAGATGAGTCTATGCATGAGCCTATGAAAATAGATGTAACTAGGTTCCAACCCCTAACACCAAAAGAGAAATAGAGAAGGAGAGATAACAAGTTATGCCTCTATTGTGGAAACCCTGGGCATATTGCAGTTAATTGTCCCAACAAGAGAACAAACTCCAGAGTCATAGCCACCCAAAAGAGACTATATAGCCGGACCATGATATAAGAAAGGGTCTCATAATTCCAGCTACACCCATAGAAACATTTCTTGTACCTGTCCAGTTAATCATGCCCAAGAAGACCCTTTCCCTTACAGTCCTAGTCGATCAAGGAGCCTCCTCATGTTTCATGGATGAAGGATTGGTTAAGAAACATGGAATTCCTTTGAAAGAACAAACCAATAGTAGCTGAAGTAGTAGATGGATGACCTCTAGCATGTGGGAATATAACCATGTAAACCACAGCATTAAGAGTACACCTTGGTGACCTTGAATTCCACATATGTTTCAATGTAATATTGAGCCCAACACATCTAGTTAGCATTGGAATGCTGTGGTTAAAGAAGCATAATCCAAACATCAATTGGGAAAAGAATAAAATCACCCGTCAAGATATCCAGAAGAACCCAACATATGTCAGAGCTAAGGCCTTCATACATGTAGTAAGGAAGGAACCGACATATATGATCTATGCCATACCGGAGCAAGATATCCTCCCAAAGCATAGACCTTATGATTGTCCCATAGATCTTCAAGAGGGAGCACAACCACCCTTTGGACCAATCTACATACTATCCTCAGAGGAAACTTGTAGAGCTATGCAAGAACATTGATGAGAATCTAGCAAAGGGGTTTATCAAACACTCAAAGTCTCCAGTAGGAGCTCCTATTTTATTTGTAAAGAAGAAGGATGGGACTTTTTGGATGTGTTTAGACTATGACGGATTGAATAAAGTCACTGTAAAGAATAGATACCCTCTACCACTCATATCCGAGCTCTTGGAACACCTAGGAAAAGCAAAGCTCTTCACAAAGATTGACCTTCAAGGAGCTTACAACCTTCTCAGGATCACAGAAGGAGATGAATGGAAGACAACATTTCAAACAAGGTATGGGCACTTTGAATATGTAGTTATGTCATTTGGTCTCACAAATTCTCCAACTGTCTTTGAACATATGATGAATGATATCTCTCAAGAGTATTTAGATGACTTTGTGGTAATATATCTCAATGATATCCTGATATTCTCCAAAAATCTAGAGGATCATGAATATCATGTAAAGATAGTCATAGATTTTGAGCGATCACGATTAAAAGACATGGGGGACCATAATGATTGCATTAGATTTTCGAATGGCGCAGTAGAGAGAGAACGTCAGAATCATAGTCTATCTTAACCCTTCATTGTCCAAGATCTAATGGTCTACCATATTTCATGCTGATCTGAAAAAGTTGAGTCCTTACTGGCTGTCCGATGACTGCAAGATCGAAGGCACGTCCGGATTCCAAGCTGAGCGCCGTTCGGATTTGAATATCAGTCATTGGATCTATCCAAGATCGTACGGACATCCAGTTTAGAAGCTGGTCGATGTTGAGATCTCATTCATAGCCGTCGGATGAAATGTTCATCCAAAGGCTTATGCAAAAAGGTAATTTGGGTGACTTGAGTGTCACAAGGAAGGAGACAAGGAAGAGAGCTCACACACACACTCACTCTCAAGGAGAAGCACACACACAGATTGAGGCAAAGGAAGAATTATCTTCTTCTTCTTCTTTTATTACATAAAAGGAATGTACAAGAATGACCTGAAAAACAAGAATACAACAAGTGCAATATATAAAGATCAGTACATAAGGAAAAACCTAATGTCCGCGAATGAGTGAGCTGGCAAGAAACAAATGTGCCATCACTCTCGGTAGATAAATCTAATAAAGCTCAATGAAGTATCCCTGACATATACCGATGTGACCACTATACATGTCAGAGAAACGAAAAACTGGTACATGTCATCCTGGATCGTCACATGTTGAGCTTGATATCTCAACACTCCCCCTCAAGCTCAACGCCATATCCTGTAATCCAAACATCTCCCGAAACTTCTTCAACTTCTGAGCTCCAAGTGCTTTGGTGAAAATATCAGCAACATGCTCATCTGTTCTCACATAAACAAGATCGATATCACCTGCTAATACCTTCTCTCTGATGAAGTGATAATGCACCTCGATATGCTTTGTTCTAGCATGGAAAACGGGGTTCCGTGCTAACTGTATGCTGCTAAGATTATCACAATAGATAGTGATAGGCTTTTGCACTTGCACACCTAAATCTACAAGTAACATCTCCAGCCATGATGCCTCACATGCTGCCATTGCAGCACCTCTATACTCAGCCTCTGTACTCAACAAAGCAATAGTGGGTTGCTTCTTACTGCTCCATGTAATAGCTGCACCTCCAAGTGAGAAAAGAAAGCCACTAGTAGATCTTCTATCTGGAGTACTACTAGCCCAATCTGCATTGGTGTATCCATGAACCTGTAAATCTACACCAACTTTATAAAACAATGCATAATCCAAAGTAGCACTCACATAACGTAGAGTGCGCCTCAGAGCATCCAAATGTGGCTTCTTGGGAACCTGCATAAACTGACTTTCAAGTCCAACAGTGTAGCTTAAATCAGGCCTTGTAATTGTAAGATATATAAGACTTCCCACAATTTTCCTATACATAGTAGCATTTTCCAATGCTTCACCTGATGTAGTATCCAATTTCAAATTCTGATCTAAAGGCATAGAAATTGGCTTACAATCAGCCATACCATACTTTTGCAGCATATTCAAGGCATATTGCCTTTGCGACATCCATATACCTGTTTCTGTATGTATAAACTCAATGCCCAAGAAATAGCGCAGCACACCAAGATCTTTCATGTCGAATTCTTGCATAAGAAGTTTCTTTACCTCTTTGATGCTTTCTTCATTATCACCACCTACAATCAGGTCATCAACATAAATAGCCTTAATAGTGATGCCATCATCAGCCTTCCTTGCATATAGTGAGTGATCAGCATCACACGTAGAAAACCCAATGTTGGTTAAGTAATCAGCAATCCTTGCATGCCATGCACGCGGAGCCTGCTTCAGCCCATACAAAGCCTTTTGCAACCTGCAAACATATTCTGGATGCTTTGAATCTTCATATCCTTGTGGCTGGTCCATATATCCTTCTTCCTGTAACTCATCATGTAGGAAAGCATTCTTCACATCCATCTGATGTAAAGTCCATCCTTTTGCTGTAGCTAATGCAACAAGTGTTCTGAGAGTAGACATTTTAGCTACAGGGCTGAATGTTTCCTCATAATCAATGCCATATGTTTGTGCATAACCTTTAGGTACCAATCGTGCTTTATACCTGCTTATGCTACCATCAGCATTATGCTTTACCTTGTAAACCCATTTGCAGCCTATGGGTTTCTTTCCTTGTGGCAATTGAACGAGCTTCCATGTATGATTTCCATAAAGTGCAGCCATCTCCTCATCCATAGCTTTTTCCCAATCTGCATTACCAATTGCATCTTCAAAACAAGAAGGTTCAGCATCTTTTATTACCTTTGTCATGTAGGCAAAATGGCAAGCCATGTAACTATCATATGTCAATCATTGCACTGAATTACGCATCCTCCCAGACCTTCTTGGTCTTGGGTCACTTCTCCTTGTATCATCTGCATGTGCCCTTCTTACTACTGGAGTCTTCACAGAGGGCAATCCAAGTTCCTCATCAAGACTCTTTTCTGAACCACTTGAATCTCCATCGTCTTCAAAACCTGCACATGTTTTATGACCAGCAGAAAGCTTTTCTTTACCTTTCTTGGATGTATTTGATGAATTTGCTGGACTGAAATTCCCACGTACTCTTCCACTCCATGGATTTGAGTTGGAACTATTGCTTGGTGATGCATCCGGTCCACTCAAAACTTGAGATTCTACACTTGATTTTTCAGCATTTTCTTTGTCATTTGGTTCAAGAGTCAGTCCTTCTTTGGCATCTGTATATAAGCTTGACATTTCATCAAATACCACATCTCTGCTCACCTTTACCTGTCGTGTGAGTGAGTTATAACATTTATATCCCTTTTGCTCAAGGGAGTATCCAATGAAGAAACACTTTTCTGCTTTTGGATCAAGCTTTGTCCTCAATTCATCTGGGAGATGTACATATGCAATACAACCAAAAACTTTCAGATGTGATAAGTTTGGCTTTTTACCTGTAAACTTCTCTTCAGGTGTAACTTGATGTACAACAGCAGTCAAAGTTCTGTTCATGATGTATACAACAGTATGCACAGCTTCTGCCCAATAACAATGAGGCATATTCTTCTCAGCCATTAACACTAGTGTTGTACTTGGACACTTTAGTGTCCTTGGACACTTTAGTGTCCTGAAAAAGAGACAATGTTTGATGAATTTTTTAGATTACTAGAAGGAACCATTTATAAATGTAACTATGCAACATGTTGGCATAAGGGTTGAGCACTTTTAGAAAAATATAGTTTTTATTAAAGGATATAAAAATTAATATTTATTCACTAATTTTATGATGCTAATTTCAATACTAGCACATAACAATGTTTAAGGTGAACATCCTACCCACTTTGTTTCCTTTGGCAACCAATCGTCCATCCTGCTTGTACTCTTCTACATATAATCCATCAGCATTGAACCTGACTTGTAATCCCTGATCAACCATTTGTCCAATAGAAACCAGATTCTTTGTTATATTTGGAACATGCAGCACATCAGCGAGATGTTTTACCTTTTCGTCCTCCATAGACAATGCTATGTTTCCTGTATGCTCAATAGGATGCGATGTATCATCACCTGTTTCAACATATCCAGGAACTGGCATTTTTTGCAAACTACTAAACCATTCTGCATGACTGGTCATGTGATTTGAAGCACCTGAATCAACATACCAGACATTATCATTCGATTTTGAAACACCAGCAGACATCGTATTCATCATGTGATGTTGAACCATAAACAACTTCTCAGAATCATCTGCACTTGTGGATGCATAGTTGTTTTGCTGCCTTCTGTTATTTTGATTCTTCAACCTGCAATCACGTTCAAAATGTCCAGGTTTACCACAATTCCAGCATCCTTTACTATCATTACCTGAATCAGTTCTTTGGAAATTTCTGCGACCTCTTTGACTCCCCCTGCCTCGAAACTGTCCTCTTTCTCCTGCATGATTCTGTTGTTGACCTTGGTCTTGGTTATTGTTTGCTCTTCCACTTCCAAAACCTCTACCTCTGCCTCTTCCTCTGCCAGAGTAGAATACCTACTCAGAACTAGGCTTTCCTTAGGAGTTTGAATCCTCACCAAGATTCTTTTCTTCAATAATCAGCATAGATACCAAATCAGCAAAATTCGGAATATTTTCCCTGGTCTGTATAGAAGTTCTGAACTGCTTATATGCAGCTCCTAAACCACAAAGGCACACTTCCACCTTATCATCATCATCTACATTCACGCCAATAGTGCAAGTGACTCACATATGCTTTTGATTTTTAGAGTGTAGTCACTTATCGACATGCTCTTTTTCTCCAATGTATGCAGCTCATTCTTGAGTTGCAATTTCCGTGCCTTTGTATTTGTCTCGTACAAAGTGACCAAACTGTTCCAAGCCTCTTTTGGAGTCTTGGCATCCTGTATGTGTCCAATGATGCTATCCTGTATGCTAACAGATAGCCAATACATTACCTTTCGTGCTCCTTGATTCCATTCCTCATATGCTCTTAACTGTTCTGCAGTCCGATTCCTTTCTGGTAACTGTGGAGCATTTTCATTCTCTCCTTCGCTGTACTTCCAGTAGCCTTTTCCCATCAGGAAATTCGTCATTCTGAATCTCCAAGCATGGAAGTTGTTCTTGTCCAGCTTATCGCTCATAAGCTCACTCATTCCATCTGCGTTTGCCATTTCTGAAATAATCCACAACACAGCAACACACTACAAGCAACACTTCTGCTTCAACACTGTCGCACTATGACGTGACAGTTTGATCTCAGAAAAACATAGTTTTCGTGTATCAACAGTACACGGAATTGCTTGAAATTCTGGATCTCGAATATATGAGTGTTGCCAAACACAACACAAGTTACAGTTTCTAAAACTGACCTGGTTCTTCTATGGGCCCCACCTTGCGTAGCAAACGGAGGTCGTTTGTGAAATCGCGTTTTCTCCATGCCTTGCCGCGTAGTCTTCACCGTCGCCTTCTCCACGAGCTCTCTACAACCACGACGAGAGACATTTCCATGTAACCATGAGTTATAGTAGTATCTCTTTTTTTGGGTGATATGAAAATGAGTAGGCACTTAAAAACTTCTATCACTCTACATGCTATGTTTTTTTTGTGCATCTCCCATCATCTTCCACTTTCCTCTTCGTCTTTGTATTAGAAACTTGCATCCATTCCTCATCCTCTTCTAATGGGAAATCGTCCTTAGATTCCTTCTTATTTTCTTGAAACCTTTTGTATTCTTTGTCCATTGAAATTCATTCTTTCCCATGGTATTTTTCCCAAGAAAATGGAAGAACTTCTAAACTAGAATGATGAGTGCTTGTTGGACTACAAGAATTCTTTTTCTCTTATTAAAAGAAGTTCCATCTTGAGCCTAACCTCCAAGAGATTCTTGAGGTCATTAGAGATACAAGTGAAGGTGGACATATTACTCATAAGACCCCTCGTATTTCACAAACTAGGGGTTAGACACCCGAATGGATTGGCTTAGAGAGCTTGAACACCCACTAGAAGGGATGACATGAAGGTTGAACAAGAAGAAATATTTGACTAGCTTGAAGACCTTGATAGAGATGGCCAAGGGCCATAGTTAAAGAAGCCTAAAGGTTGGTTACTTGAAGGCCAAGGAAACTAACTAAATGCTTTGTCATCTACTCAAATATGGGTAGGATTTGTGGAGATATCAAGCTCAACATGCGATGATAAAAGATGACACATACCACCTTTTGCTTCTTTGAAATGTTTAGTGGGTATCCCAATATATATTAAGGATAGTCACCAGATTCATCCACCAAGAGTGATGGCACATTTGATCTGTGCTAACTAGCTCATCCTCAAACATTAGGATTTTCTTGATGTACTGATCATTATATATTGTAATGGTTGTATTGTTAAAAATACTTCATTCTTATACATTCTCTTTATGTAATCAAAGAAGTAGAAGAATATCATTCTTCCTTTCCTCAATTTATGTGTGCTCCTCTCCTTGTGTATGCGAATATATGAGGGCTCTCTTCCTTATCTCATTTCTCTTGACATGGTATGAAATCCAGTATGGATCTAGACAGATCATGAAGAATCTTGATAGTTTATTCCATGAGAAGATCGAAACATCATGCACTTCACAAACAATCTCAAAGTTCTACGTAATTTGGTGTGCAGGTAGAAGGCCACACAAGAAACATGTCAGTTCACAAAATTATAACTTTTCCTTCCATTTTCCATGTCTCAAATACTTAAGATAGAGAATTTCAAGACATTTTTTGTACTATTGATACATGAAAAGTGTGTGTTTTTCTTAGGTCAAACTGTCAATTCATAGTGTGATAGTATTCAAGTAGATGTACTACTTCTACTCTTTTTGTAGTATTGTAAAGTCTTGGAGGAATGGGAAACGTTGATGAATGAGTCAACTTATGAGAAATATATTGGACAAGAAGAACTTTCATTCTTGATTATTCCGAATGTCAAATCTCTTGATGGGAAAAGTCTATTGGAAGTACATCATTAAAGGACACAATGGAAACCCTCTCTCAATACTAGAGAGGAATCACTTTGCATACCAATAAAGAGCATATGAAGAGTGGAATCATGGAGCATGGAAGGTAATGTATTTTTTGTGAGTTAACATACACGACAACACCATTGAGCACATACACGATGTGAAAACTCCAAAAAAAGTTTCGAATACTCTTATCACATTATGTGAGACCAATACAAATGCATAGAAATCACATCTCAAGAATGATCTCCATACACTCATGAAAAGGAGCTGTCACTTTTGTCTGCTAGCATCAATCTAGATGATGATGATGATAAGATCAAAGTGT